>CAJGYO010000602.1:0-222677 GCA_904845875.1 Miscanthus lutarioriparius
ATCTTTTGAACAAGTTCCAGGTTCCAAAACATTTCAAAATAAAGGTTACAACTCTATCTATAAAGGTCGAAAGTCACACCCTGAAGAATGGCTCCGAAAATCACTGAAAAGAAAAAGTTCCAGATTTGGGGTGGGAGCAAAATCAATTGCGTGAAGTTTGATCTTTTAGCTTACATCACCATGTGTGATCACAAGCCAATCCCTAGCTGATCATAAATCTTAGATAGCAAAGGCTCTATCAACATGCCTGAGCAATCCACCGGAGTAACCCCCCACCAATTACTTATCTGAGTGCCACCAATTTGAATTTTCCATAAATTTCCCTCTGACACGTTATGTTTCCTCTTTAATTCCAGGAGATTGACAAAGAAGATCAATCCTTTAAGCAAGACCTCTTGGGAATAACTTCATCTTAAGTTAGGGAGCATGTATGCAATTCTTACGATTTTCTTAGAGTCGTTTGATCGAAGTTCTGGATTTTCTTTCTCGTTTCAAGGGTTGTTTTCTTGGTGACTTCAGACCAAACTTTCGAACTTGAACCAGCCTTCAGACTTTTTTTGAACTACTGAACTTGAACTAAACTTCAAACTTTTTGTGTGGAACTTTTTGATTTTTTTTTTTTGTCCAGAACTGGTGAATCTTTGATCCTAACTAAAAGTGTTGTTTTGACTCCTTGTTTCCGTTTTGTTTCTGGGCTTTCTAGCATTGTTCTAAGGTTAAATAGTGATGTTACGGCAAGCCTACTAATTTTCTAGAAGAGAGGTGCTTGGGTGGACATTTGGGATATAGGCTAAAATTCTTTTTGGACCATTGGAATTTGTTTTTACCTTCTATTCAACCTCTGTAATTTCCTTACTATTGGATACTTGAGATATCCATGAGAGAGGATCTTGACTATGCATTTATGGTTTTTGTCTTGCTGTGCACAGCAGAAATCACTGATTCTTAAAGGAGCAAAAATTTAAAGATTGCTTTTTGCGGGCACAAAAACCAAAGAGAAATCTTCTTAGGTGCTGCGAAGTGTGACAAGTTGGCAAATAAAGGCTCCCAGCAAAGCAGCCTTTGTCGAATGTCAGTAATTTAGTGGTAAATTCAAATTGTCGGCAAAAAATTGGAGTCTTGTCAGGGTCGAAGCCACTTGACAAAATATGCCCCTGCCGACAAAGGTGGCGGCAAGCAGCGGTAACCATAATGTCAAATCAGCCTTTGCCGGGTGCCACGCGTTAGGCACCCTAAGAAAATTCCTTTAATTTCTTTGCGGGTGCCCCACCTTACCCGGCAAAACTTCTTTAGTGCAAAGGTGGCACCGGCAAAATTAGCACATTTTTTTTTACCCAATTTTTTGTGGGGACTTGCTGCAGTAAATATATCCCTATTTCAAAATTTGACGACATGCCTACTGCCAGTTTTTTAACTATATTTCCTTAATTTTTTCCGTTTCGTTGAATTTTTCGACTTCTTCCAAATTTAGACTCTAAATTTTTACTGAAATAATGAATATTTGGTCATTCAAAAAAATAGTATTCATGATATTTAGAGGCTATACCGCTGGCCGTTATTAGGAAGTGGCATGAAATATACGGCGCATCGTACATCGCCGTAACATGACGATGTACTCATGAGGAGAGATTTATTTAAATTGTAAAATCAACGATGTATACGAAAATCCGAAACTTATCGATGTGTCTTGTTATCACATGTAGAGCCAAATAGTAAAAATTGATGAAATTTAGAGCAAGTTAGTATTAATTTTAAAACCTAGACATCAACACCGTCTGGAAAATTCACTATGATGTGGCCAGCATGAAAATCACAGAACAAAACAATTCGAAATTTTGTGAATTTCGATTAAAATGTAGAATGTCAGAAAAAATTAAACCCAACCTGTAAGGGATATATTTATAATTAAAATATATCCCAAAAATTGAAAAAACTACAAAAAACTTGAGAGTGTCAAAAGCACAAAAAACGAAAGAAGTACCTTTGCCGGGTGCCATTTAAAAAAGGTCAGCCGGTCAGGTACCGGCAAGAGAGTCAAAAAATAAAAATTCTTTGCCGGTGCCATGGCCGTCACTGCCACTGGCAGGCCCATGACTAAAAGGTCATCGGTCACATCCCAACCCTAACCTATTCCTGTGAGACGAGTTCGACGAAGGTGCGCTCGCGCCGCCGCCACATATCATGCCTGCCGGGTCCGCCGCCGCCCGCCTCGTCAGTCCACAGCGCCGCTTTCATTTCTGCCTAGGGTCAGTGACGGCCGCGTGACGCAAGGCCCAGCCGTCAACCCGGACTGCCAGTGACGCTTCATACGGCAATGGTAGCTCCAGATCCATGGCCTGCCCGACAACAGGTGGCCTTCAGCCGGCAGCGCTCGACCGGCGCTCTGCTGGCCTTAAGCCCGACGACGCGCCAGCATCGGTGGCCCACAGCGGCCTCACGCGGCCAGCCTCGGCAGAGGCCGGTTGCCCGTGGTCGACCGCCGGAGCTCCCGCCGCCGCCAGCCAGTGATGAAGAGTCGTGGAAGAAGGGAGGAGAAGGAAGAAGAAGAAAGAAGGGGGAGGAGGAAGAGGAAAAAAGAAGGGAGGAGGAAGAAGGAAGAAAGAGAAGGGGAGGAAGAAGAAGAGGAAAGTCACCCAACTCATTGGTCGATCCTTGAACATTGCCAGAACAAGTAGATTGATCCTCATTCTTCGTGATCATCCGTAGCCGTCGTTGCTGGCCCTCGCTCTTACCGTTCTTGCCACGAGTAAGCCCTACCTGCTGTAGTGGTAGTAGTAGTAGTAGTAGTTAGTAGTGTTAGTAGTAATTGGTTGTGAGTGTTAGTAGTAGTAGTTAGTAGTTTGTTGTGAGTGTTAGTTGTAGATAGTTAGTAGTGTTAGTTGTAGGGTTCGGTAAATAGTAGTAGTTAGTAAGTAGTAGTGGTTAGTAGTAGTTGTTGTTAATAGTTAAGTAGTTCTTACTATTAGCATTAATGGTTAAATCAGTTATTAGTAGTAGCGTTAGTAGTAGTTGTAGGGTTAGTAGTAATTGTTGTTGTACTACTTAATACTTTCATGTGCATGGAAAGAGAACTAAAGTACATAGCTCCTCTTGATATATTGGTGGTTGTTGGCCTTCGTGTCCATGTTTGGTATATATGTGGTTGTTGGCCTTCGTGCCATGTTTGGTATATATGTGTTGTTGGCCGTGCCATGTTTTTTATGAGTTTTGGGGAACCTCCCGTGCGGTGGGAGAGTCTTTGCCAGAAATTTTGAGTCGACACTAACCATTTTTTGCTATTTTTGCGGGAGGAGGCTGTGGGAGGGACTTGGTGACCCCGATCGTCTTCGTCCATTGGCTGCTGGGTCTTCACTGCACCGTCGACTTCGCCATCTACACCGACTCTCCACCTTCGCTTCTGAACCTCCACCGCCACCCTTGTATAACTCCCTCTATCCGTATGTGGTCTTTGGTCGCATAACCTAGTTAAGTGTCTCCCGTTCAAGAAAGAGATACGATTGGAGATATCTTGGACCTTTGCATATCTGCGACCGTGTCTATTTTGGATTGTCACGCTTTTTGGACAACATGCGGATGCGTAGTTGAGGTTAGTTTTCATGCTTCGCTCTGGTTTGAGATGGTGTTTTGACATCACCTCTCATGTTCTTCGGATACACACTCTCCCTTGCAAGGCGTGTATCAGAGGGGCGGCGAGAGAATGCTTGAAATCCATCTTGGATAAGGAGAAGACATGAAACTAATCCTCATCTACGCATCCATGTGGTGATGATTAGGACCTATCCTCACCTATTAGAGAGTAGGGACACACGTAGATGCAATTGATGGTCACTGTGGTGTTGTTATATATGCTAGAGGATGGAGGACCGTGGGTGGATGTACGGGCCGGACAAGTCGAGTGATACCGACTATGAATGGATGCGAGAAGACCCGATCGTTTCTTGAATCGTGCATTTGACAAGGCCGCAAAATTCCTAAAAATGGCTTTGTGTCCCTCATTGACAAGTGTGGTAGAGGAGAATGCTAGACAAGGAACTCATGGGTACACATCTGCTCAAGAATGGGTTTCACGCTTGAACTACACCGGTGGGTCCATCGTAGTGAAGCCGAATTCGTATGAGAGAGGAGGTGGTGAGACAACGTCGCCGAGGCTTTCAATGCTGATGCTAGGAGTACTTGAGACATGGTAGATGATATTTCACCAAGCACGCTTTACTTTGAAAAGGACGTGAGAGGGGAGATAGAGGCAGCCCGTAGATGCGTTCAAGTACATGATGGACTCGTACGATGAAACCCCTTCACGCTCATTCTGAGGTCTCCCCGGTGGATGCCATAGAGTCGCTTGATGGGGTTGAAGTCCGATTTAAAGCTGAGTCGAGAAGAAACCCGATAAAGGTGTTGGCCGTGGTTGGCACCTGCTTCCAAAAACCATGTGTTGCGAAGACCATGTCGAGGCACACAAGCTCCTGAAAAGCAATCGAAGATGCCATATGAGCAAATACATGCTTGTCCAGAATGGGTGTGTCCTATTTAGGGGAAGAACTCAAGGAGGCAAAAAATCTTTGTCCAGAAGTGTAAAGCCTCTATGTTCACAGGTGAGAGTCTGGTGATGGTGGTGGCGGAAGACCCAGCTTAAGATACCCACGCCGAGTCCCTCTGGCACCTTCCCTTCGTGCCGAGGATTCAAAGGCTATTCATGACCGAGAAAACCGCGAAATAGATGGCGTGGCACAAGAATGGCATGGCGCTACCATCCCGACAAGATGGTGCATCCATCGATGGTGAAGCATGGACCAGCTTTAATGACAAGCATCGCCCGAAATCCGATGAGGCTACGTAATGTGCGTGTCGTCGCCGGCAACAGATGGGTTCAATCCTTATGGCATGATGTGCGCGCCTTGCCACATGTTGGCCGTGTTTGTTATCCCCCTCAATCTCCCCCGGCGTTGCCTTTTCAACGACATAACATGATCTTAGCGTTGATAATTTCCGGGCACCTGTGGTGTCGGATGGGTGTGTTCATGGAGCCTGTGATTGATGAGTTGATCAAAGCTTGGAATGAAGGGGTATGGACATCGGCCCGAGCTACAAAGGAAAAGCTTCAAAATGTAAATGCCGTACCCGATTACTCCATGCATGACTTCTGGCGTATGGGTTATTCGGTACCTGGTGTGTTGTTCCTGAGGAAGTTCCCGTGCCCAATATGCTAAGGAAGGCTGTGAGGTTCATTTGGTTGAAGAAGGGTGGTAAGTATTCGATCGTTCGATCAACATCGTCAATTCCTAGATTCCAACCATCCATTAAAGCCAGGACACCAAGAACTTCGGAGAAAGGTGTCACAGTCCACGGACCCTAGACCGCACTTGAAGGCTGGTGCCGAGGTTCATGCTCGGATAGATGCTCTCTTGCCCAATGAAGAAGGTGGTTTTGTGGGATATGGTGAGCAACACATGTGGACTCATAAGTCCAAGCTGATGAGGCTCCCTATTTCGATGACCTCCTCATCGCCCATAACATTGATGTAATGCTGCTCGAAAAGAATATCGCCGAGGCACTTTTGGGCAACACTCATGGACACCGACAAGTCTAAGGACAACCCTAAGGCTAGAGTGGACTGGCGGCGTTGTGCGATAGACCACGACAAGTGATGCGGCCTCACGCAAGCGGCAAGAACTAGAAAAGGCCTAAGGCCGATTTTGTCTTGAAACCCAAACAAAGGAGGGGGAAGTACTACGATTGATCAAAGGCGTTAATGTTCCCTCGATGGGTGTCACGATGAAACCGAGGCGGGAGTGAACTTAGGCACTATGCGAGTCAACGGCATGAAGAGTCATGACTACCACGTATGGATTGAGCGGCTTCTTTCGGCGATGAATGCGAGGCTACGTTCTGAGCATCTCTGGCTAGTCTTTGGCGAGAGTTGAGCTATTTCTTCCACCAGACTTTGTGCCAAGGAGCTATCTCGGACCGTGGTTGCAAACTTGGAGAAAGTGGCAGTTGAGAAGTTGCTTTGTAAGTTGGAAGATCTCACAAAATGTGGCGCCTTTGTGCAGCCCATTTGCTACCAACGGATGTCAAAAATGCGTAGCTTCAATGAGGGTGCCGGGTGCTTCACGTGATCATGGGAAGCGTGCGGTCGGTTGACACTGAAAAAAGCGACAAAGGATAAAAGCGAGTTAAATGTCAAAGCGGAACATGTCGGGTGAGACAAAGGATAAAGCGATTCCGTATATCTGACCACTGAAGCCACTTACAGCGACATACTGACTATAGGAAGGCATGCGCCAACAAGTTTATAAATCATTGACTAATCGTAGGATGGACATACGTAAAGATCGATTGCGAATGCATATGCATGGGAAGACATGTTTGAACAAGTGAAATTGATTATGCGTTAATGCATATCCAAGCTCGACAATCCGGCCGAGTTGGGGTCCATGAAGAAGGAGCGTGTAGATAAACACGATTAAGCCAATCTAAAACACAAATGCGCACTTACGACACCTAATTTCGTCAAAAACTTAAGCGTGATTAACATACATGAACCCACAACATGTGACAATCTAGATTAAAATAATTCAAGCCATTACGAGCATGTTATCTATTTGCAAAGGTATTATGAAAGTAATGATCATTGAAGCTCGAATAAAACCATAGAAGAGGGCGAACAATATCAATCTAGATTGGGCAAAAGTGTGTTGTTAAAAATATAAAATATTTAAAACATGCAACACAGGATAACTTGATGAATCTATTTAGATTTTGCCGTAATCTAATAGAGCCGATAAGCATCTTGCTTCCACTAAGCATATTGAGCAAGCGCTTTTGCGCTTACGGTATCTACTCATAAACAAAGTATAAGCAAAGACTTCTTGATTGTCAAGCAAAAGATCGCCGCATACGATCATTGAAAACAAACAAGACTACTTGCATCACGTCTAAATCCACGCATGATACTAAACATGATAACAAGGTTGCCGGAACTTACGGAGGTCGACGGATCGATGACTCCTCTCGAAGAACTTCGGCGACCACGACAAAAGGACTCGAAAGTTGTACGGGGCGGTTGTATTGATTTGGTTGTGAGCGCCTATTACAATGGTCGAGGGTCAATATTTATACCTAGGCGAAACCACGAGTCCTAAAGACTACGATTTACAAAGGAACTCTTAAATAAACTTGGAAACTTCGATTCCTTGCCCCAAACTCTCGAGTCCTTTATTATTACAACTTTCATCTTTTCGATCGGCTTTGCTTGCCATCTTACGCTTTCCCGAATGGAGTTACCGCCTTCGAATAACCGACCGCACAAGCATTTAGCCGACCGCTTGCGTTGTTTGCGAACACTCTTCTTCTGCATGTGGGTCCACTGTCATCTTCGAAATTGACCAAAATCCGGTGTTAACACATGCCCCCTCAATTTTGGGATAAAAGTTGTTTTATTACGAAATTGACCACAAACTCTTTCATCCTCCTAGGTCATCACCGTTCAAAACCCATGACCCGCTGCCCAAAATTTCAATCTTTTCAGTGTAGCAACTTGAACCTCCTTTAAATCTTCAATGGCGACCAGGGATGAAGTCCCGGAGGTAAACTTTATTTCTATTCGGCAACTTTCATCCCATCCTTCCGCTCCTCTTTTGACTTATTCCCCTCTGATTTCAATCATCTTCTAAAAAAGTACAAGAGCGATTTTGATCCTTCTGTTTATTTGCCAACCCGACTCCTATTTCCTTGGCCCAATGGGAAATCCGTATACGAAATCATTGAGAAGGAAACTCAAAAAATTCCTTTCAAAGTGGAATTACCTCACCAAACCGATGGCCAAACACGTTCAAAAATTGGCCATTTCCCCAATCACCGGATGGCGCAAGCTGAGTGCAGGAGAATGTTGGAGAAAAGCGGCGTGACCCTTTGGGAAAGTCGGGACATCGGTCATTATCTGGAGTTATCTTTTGAGAGACACCGGGAATGATTCCCGCCGATAGCGACTTCTCATTTTTGATGCAGCGCTACCAATGCCTTTATCTTATTGACCATGGTATTATGACCATCACTCTAGTAAGCGTATACATGATATTTGGTTTGAATGTGTCATTGCGGTATATCCTTATAAGTACAAGAGCAAGAGTAATCAAAAAAGCCGTTAGTTACGGATGTGGATGGGTCAAACATATTCAGAAATTACATGAATGCATCTGGCGGCGTCTCGACAAAGAGTTGAAAGCTTTCATGAATATGTGGCTATCTGATTCATTTTTGTGGAAAATCAATGAACCAACCACGAATCACATGGTAATGGTGAAGACTTAGCTGCGAGCACCCGAGATCCCATTAGGCAAATATCTTTTTAGAGATGCGCTTATCATATGATGCATCAGATCACCCTTGGATGTGCCAAGGTGGAGAAATTTCTTGTGTGAATGGTCCTGGTGGCTAATTCAAATGTGGCTCCAACTATATATGCATCAGATAACCCCCTGTGAGCCTCTTCAACCTAAGCTTCCCCTCGATTAACTATCTTTGAAAGCGATGCAACCAAAGGTTAAAGCATCGGACTTATGGGGAAGCGGCGGCATCTATAAGCATTGATATAGACATTGGTCATCTCTTCAAGCTATTTTTCAAAGGATTGACAATGTGCTCTGGTTTCCTTACGAGGGAAAATGAAGATCGACTTTGCCTGCAAGTTTAGCTATGAAATTGGTTGTTCGGGCCAAGAATCCACGAGATTTTCAACTCCTTTATCAAACCTTGCACTTTGCCGGCCGAATTTCATCATGGGAGATTAGTACAATCCACCTATGAGTTCTATTATCCCAACATGGTAGCGGACAATTAGGATGCATTAGCCCTTTAAAATTCCTCTTCTCAACAATCATAAAATCAAGGGAAGCAATAACGAGAAGGAATGGAAGCCAAGAAGGTCTTTGAATTAGGATGGGAATTACCAATATATGAACCATCTCCATTTGGGCTAATAGATCTTTGCTCATCCCTCTTTGTCTCTTGGTGGCAAGAATGGCATGCTCATATCTTTCATATATAGCAGTTCATTCTTTATGCAAAAACTTACAACCCGATTTTGCTTGACGGTGAGGTAATTTCATTATGCCCATCATTTCTTATTCTTGAATCCACTTCTTACTTTAACATACGGTTATGCACGAGGATCTTGAGTTTACTTCCCACCTTAAAGCAATTCGGTACTATCCATTTGGTCCCAAACACTGCTCTGGGGTTTGATGCTCCAAACTTAAAGGAATTCATGAAAACTTACGCAACTTTGGATTCAGCACCTCTAAAGGCACTCATAAGAACTCCTGCTACTTCAATTCTTTGCATCTTCGGAGGAAAAAGCAAAAGGAAAACACTGAAAGTTTTCTCTTACCCAAGAAACCAAGGACCAAGAAAGCAGATTATCCCTTAAGGCATGAACCTTACATTTTCTTATCAGGTCAACCATTTCATTTAGCGATAAGGCGACTATCTCTACATTCATTCCTTCCACTGCTGAGCCACAAGTCGAAATTCCCATCGGGTAATACCTCGGCGCTTTGTAGAACCAACCCCTGAAGTTTCTCACGAAGATGAAGAAATCCATGATAGCGAAATTTGAGGAGACCCATGAAATTTGAAGGTTCAAAGGCTCATAAACTGATGAGACTATAGGTAACATTGCTCAACCAATTCTCCTCTCCTTTCTCTTTAACAACATCTATCTCTTATGCTCATTATCACTTACTTTCTTTGAGAATAGATGAGATTTTAGATGAGCAGCAAGGAAACTTCTCTGATCAATCTCGGATCCGTCTCCTCTGAACCTTCAATCAAGTCCTCCGGCAAGCGGTATAACCCATCATCGATGACCAATCATTAGCAGGTAATGCCTTGTCTCATACTATATTTTAGCAAAATTACCCAATCGGCTAACACCTTCTTTCTTCCTCTTTGTCTAGAAGAACATCACTAAACCGACCACCGGCTACTCCTTCTCTATTGAGGACTACATTATTGAGAAAGGTGAAGAGATCACTTCTCATCAAACTTTGTCCTTTGGAGAATCGAGGCTCGGCTAAAAAAGTGATTATTCTGCTTTGAATAAGGATACCATCGATCTGGTTCGGGATGCAGACCGGATAAAAGACCTCCTTGAACTCATTGATCAAGATATCCATACGCTCTCAAGGCTCCCCTAGAATCTGCGGCCCATCTTGATGATCACTTTGCTATGGTGAGAAGGGCAACCAAGAACATATCTTGAGGGCGCTTTGCGAGAAGGATAGATCTTTGAAAAAATTTGGAGATTAAAGATCTTCACTCTCATATCAGACTACGAGAAATTCTTTGGCAACCTTGGAGCTGGCTGAGATCCATGGAGGATGAAAAAATGGGACTAGAAGCTCAACTAGCTTGAGGCCTGAATGCCAAAATTCAGGTCTCACAGAGCCCACATAGCCAATCTGCGCGAAGAACATAGAAGCAACTTCACTAAAGATAGCCGACCATCAAAGAAGACCAGCGAGATCAAAAATAAATTGTCCGACATCGAGTTACGAAGATGAAGATCAAAAAGTGCTAGATAATGTTAGCGAATCGGGGAATTTGAAGCCATAGAAGCAATCAATCATCTTACGAACCCGGTAGACATTAGGCTTGTAATAAACTTTAAGTGTGATACCCTTTTTCCTTGATTAAACAACTTTATGTTCACTTATTTTCATTCGTCGGGAAAAAAGCAATGGCCATTTTCCTTAAATTACTCGATTAGAATATAGCCGATTGTCTCCATTCTTCCGATAGCGAGCGAATCAATCCAAATCTTGTGAAGGTATAGCGAACAATGTTGGCTTCAATAAATCATGGAGATATTCAAGCGACGTTCGACTTAACTCGAGACTGGCCCGATCGATGCGGTCCATCAAAAGGGAAAACCTACTCCGCCGTTAAAGGATTCTCGCCCCACAACCCGTGGAACTCGCCACGATCCCTCGCCCGGCTTATAAATAGACTTTTCCGTTGGCCTTCATCACTATCTTCGCCTCGGCGTTCTCTCATCCGTCTCTTCCACTTCTTTCATCCGATTCACTCGAAGAAACCTAACCTCCATCAAAGCAAATGACGAGCGATGTGGCAACCGTGGCAAGCGTCCTGGCAGGGAAAATTTGAAGGAAAGAAGGGCATCAGCATTGCTTGGCGTCGTGGGTATGATTGACTTTTGCCCCTTTGCAACTTCCTTGTTCATCTCTTAATTTCGATTTCCTCTTTCTCATTCATCGGGATAAGGGTCATCGGCTCCGGTAATACCATCTCCTTCCTCCGATGTGGCGGCTCAGCAGGAACTCCATCATCCGGCTCCTCCGGGTCTTCCGACTCCTCAAGCTCCTACCACTCCAATCCTTGGGGTTCGTGAGCAATGAGGCGCACACCATCCATACTCTCACGAGGCGCTCAAGTTTCGCCGGGAGAGGGAATGAAGCCGGGAGGAGCTAGGCGGCGTCTCCAAGAAGTTCGGCATTGATCAAGCCGAATGGGAGAACCAATGAAACAATTCTGCTGACGCCATCACCGGTTTGATATTTTCATTTTAGTTTTGTCACCACGACTTCCTTTGCTTGTCGACCCATTTCTTCTTTTACGCCCTTGACTCTTTCGCGGAGAATGGCCCGCTTGAAGGCGGCGGCGAACAAGATTGCCGACAAGGTGAATGCTCAAGGGAGACATCGAGGCCGCGCCTTGATCTTTGTGGGTGGGCCGCATTGATCGAGGCCGTCATCCAAGGTGTGCACCTCGGCGCTTCTCTCGGGTGGCGGCAATGACCTCCCAAACCAGCGAAGACTACTCCTCCCAACCCGGTTGGCTTTGTTGGAGGGGGCGTGAGCGAAGTTGGCGACATCGATGGCGTCTGGAGGCCTCGGACGATCATCTTCTTTGCCCTTGCCGAAATCACAAACCCCAATCCGTCCTCAACAAGTTATTTGAAGAGTAGTTTGTATTAGGGACGAACTTTATAAATAATCTCATCCTTTGGAATGACATTTACTTCTTTGATTCTCTTGGTAGAATCCGATTTGCGATTGCCGGAAAAATCTTTGAAAACATCCCGATTTCGGATAAACATTCTTGTGCTAGGCGATGCAAACTACATCGGCTATTTTGTGCTAAAAAGCGATATAGGCGATATCGGCTATTTCCAATCTCGTGTCGATTTTTTTTTAGGCTAAAGCGATATGAACAATATCGGCTATTTTTTAATCTGTATCAGATCTTCTAGGCCAAAAGCGATTTTCATACATCGGTTTTTCGATCTATATTCACGAACCAACCTCAACCTTTGGGGTAGTATTTCTTAAGAAATCTTCCATTAATAGCTACAGTAAACTCTTCTCCGAATAAAGTCTTTAATATGTATGCATTGCGGGCACACATTCTACAATTCGGAAAGGACCTTCCCAATTTGGAGACCATTTGCGAGCGCTCTATCTTTTTTTGTCCCAAGCGGCAATCTGAGTTTTTCAAACCAAATCTCCTTCTGCGAATTGTTTGACTAACCTTTTTTTTGTTATAATACACAGCAGCGCGTATTTTATTTTTCTCAATATTTTCCAATGCCTTGAGAGCGAATCAAATGTAAATCTTCCAATTCATCCATCATCGAGACTCTTATAATCTTCTTTTGCCAATTCTTTACGTAACACAATTCGCCTTGAATCTAACTTAGTAACTCCATGGTAGTGCTGACATGATGCCCATAAACCAGTTCATAGGGAGGCGTTTGAGTGGATCCATGACAAGCCATTCGGTAAGCCCACGATTGCTTCATTAAGAACCAAGTGCCATTTCCTTGGTTTTCATCAATCTTCTTCTGGATAATTTTAATCATAATCTTATTTGATGCCTCTTGCACGACCATTAGCTTGTGCATAATAAGGAGAAGAATTATATAACTTAATCCCCATACTTTTGGCAAAGTCACAAAATTACGAAGAAGTAAATTGAGTCCCACGATCGGTTGTTATAGTCGAGGAATCCCAAATCATGAACTATATGTTCCTTAACAAAAGCCCGATCATATTTTACGGCGTTACTTTCTTCAAAGGGATAGCCTCAACCCACTTGGTGAAATAATCCGTGGCCAAAAGTACAAATTTGTGTCCCTTACTAGAAGGAGGATTGATCGACCAATTAAATCTATACCCCATCCTCTGAGCGGCCAAGGCTTGATTATAGGATTCATAGCGAATATTTGGAACTTTTGAATATTGCGAATTTACGACAATTGTGACACCCTTTGTAATATTCAAAACAATCTTCCAACATAGTTGGCCAAAAATAACCAGTTCTCCTAATTATCCACTTCATCAGATAAAATTTGGTGATGTGCACCACACAACCCTTCGTGAACCTCATACATCACTTTCTTGGCCTCTTCGACTCAAGCATTTGAGCAATACTCCATCGATGGACTTGTAATATAAGCGATCATCAAGAAACACAAACTTGAGAGCTTTGTACCTAAGTTTTGGGAAACCCTTTGAGATGGATTTTTGAGGATAATTGGTAACCGTATCTCCAATCACCATCTCTTTGGATCGATATTTAAAACATCTTCCTCTATAGTAAAAACTTCCCGATTCTCTCGATATCGAGCGACTTGAGCTAACTTATTTGCTTCTTCATTGTACTCTCTAGGGATATGATGCAAGGTTACTATCGAGAAAATTCTTCAAAAGTTCTCTACACTCCTCATAATATTCTCTTAACACATTATTCTTGCATTCATCTTGACCATTCGGTTGATTAATCACCAACTCGAGAATCCCCAAAGATTTCATGACAACGGCCTTTACTTCTATAAGAAGGCTGAAGCCCTCTAAGCAATACTTCATACTACCTTGATTGTTAGTAACATGAAATTCAATAGGAATTTGCATACTCAAAAGCTTTTCCTTGTGGGGAAATCAAAAGAATACCAGCACCACCACCTTTGTTGCAAGATGATCCATCGAAGAACAAGGCCCAAGGCACAATGTTTATCGCCTCAACGAAAGAAAGATCCCGATGTTGGGTAATAAAATCAGCAATAATTTGACCCTTTACGCCTTTGCCGATTCATACCTTAAATTAAATTACGACAATGCTAAAATCCATTTGCCAATTCTTCCATTCAAAATCGGCATTGATAACATATGTTTGATTACATCAAAACTAGAAACCACCACGCATTGAATTCAACAAATAGTGCCGTGATTTGAGTAGGGAGTAATATACACACAAGCAAAGTTTCTCTGTGGCGAATACCTTGTTTAGGGTCTAATGACTTTCGGCTAAAATAAGCTATGACTCTTTCTTTTCCTTCAAACTCTTGCATAAGGGCCGATCCTATCGTTAGGCTATCGGGCGCCACATACAACAAAAGGCTTTTCAAGTTGTGGAGGTACCCACAGGTGGTGCTTTCATATATTGTTTGATCTCATCAAAAGCCTTTTGTTGTATGTCACCCCATACTAAATTTTGATCTTTCTTGAGCTTCAATAAAGGGAAAAGGGTAAAACTCTTTCGATAAATTGGATATGAATCTTCTTACAAAGTTGATTTTGCCTAACAATGATTGCAATTACAGTGAGATTAGTTGGCGGCACAACTTTGTCTATTGCTTCCATGCTCTTTTTCCCAACTTCAATTCCTCCTTTATGAACTAAAATCCCAAAAACTCACCGGCCCGAAACTCCAAAGGCACATTTGTTTGGATTCATCTTCAAGCCATGCTTTCTTGTGCACTCGAGTCTTTCTTAAATCGGCTAAATGTCTTTCATGATTTCTAGACTTGACTACTACATCATCGATGTAGATTTCTACAATCTTGCCGATCAACTCGTGAAAAATATAATTCATAGCTCTACGATAAGTTGCACCGGCATTCTTTAACCCAAGCGTCATGACTATCCATTCGAACAAACCAATATGACCCGGGACATCGAAAATTTGTTTTGAGAATATCTTCTATCGCCATAAAAATTTGGTTATAGCCAGCATTACCATCCATAAAACTAATGACTTCATAACTTTCTTTGCGCATCTGCGATAAATCGGCAAGCGGCATTGGGTAACCATCCATGGGAGTAGCCTTATTAAGATTTCTAAAATCTATGCAAACTCTCATTTTCCATTTTTCTTATATACGGTACTATATTTGAAATCCACTCTGCATACTTGCATGGCGAATAAAGTTTGCTTCTATTAACCTTTCAACCTCCTTCTTCACATCGGCCAATACCTCCTCTTTGTATATCTTCCTTGGAGGTTGTTTATAAGAGGCCGAAACCAGGTTTAATGGGTAATCGATGCTCAACAATGGAACGATCCAATCGAGGCATTTCAGTGTAATCCCAAGCAAAAGCAGTCTTTAAACTCTTTCAACAAATCTATCAACTTTGACTTATATTACGGGTCTAACTTTGCACTAATATACATCGGCCTTGGCTTAGAACCATCACCAACATTGATTTCCTCCAACTTATCGGTGACATAAAACCACGCCCCAACTTTCCTTTGTTGCCATCGTGGGATTTCCCATTAAAATTGCTATGAGAGCCATTTGCTTGGATCAATTTGTTGGCCTTCGCTAAAAACATTCTGGGACCTTCTTTCCACACTTTTCGGAGAAACAATCGGCGCCCTCATATTCCCAATAGGTAGATTCCGTGGCGACAACACTTACCGAATTATCGGCATGTACAACTTCAACATCATCTCAACCCATTGAATGAGAATTTGATGCATAGTTGAAGGAATGCAACAATTAGCATGGATCAATCTACGCCCAAGAGTAGACTATATGCCCCCTTGCCATCAATGACAAAAAGGTAGTAATCGAGTTTTTGACCCAATAGTCATTTCGACATGGATAGCACCTCGGGTATCGGAAGGATTGCCGACAAAATCCCTAAGCACCATATGGGTTTTGATAATTCTTCATTAGTCATCCCAAGTTTCACGAAGGTAGTATAAGGCATGATATTGATAGCAGCCCCTCCATCGACAAACATCTTAGTTAAAGGCTTGCCATTGACATATCCCTTTAAATAGAGTGGCCTCAAGTGGCGATTCTTGATTGGTTTATCAAAAAGCGACTTTGTGTTAATACTGGTGAGCCATCAAATCTCGACATTCACTTTCATCAAAATCAGTACACCTCTTCTTGGAAATCTTGGCTTTCGGGAGCTATAAACTCGATGGGAGGAAGAAAGCCATGCAAGCATTAGCCGAAGGACCACATCCATCGGGCTTCTTTTTGGGGCGTAAATTTGCTTTGTTTGGCAACTTCTTGTTCCAACTCCCTATTCCTCAATCGTTGTACTCTTCTTTTACGGCTTTTCCTTAGGCACGGAGGACACCATTGTCCTTTTTGCCATACGTATTTACAAAAGTCGACTTCTTCATTATGCACTCTATCATGAATCAACTTTGAACACGCAACTCTTTTCCTTTCTTTGATTCTCAAAGCCACCTATTTTTAGCGCCGATCATCTTGAGGAATCTTCGTTCCAAGTCTTTCATAGAGCGGAATGGCGGTTGACTTCGAGATTGCCTATACTCGAGATCTTGAGCACTACACTCCGGACAATTATTTCTTGCAGGCAACCTCAAACCTTCATTCCAACAATGCCTAAAGAGCGAACAACCCCAATGAGATTGCTCTCTGTTACATCATGTATTCTTCTTGCTCCCTTGGTATACTTCTTCCTCATACCTCGGCATTCTTCCATAAACCATTGTTTCTTCTGATATTCCTTCTCTTGTTCTCTACGCCACTTGTTTAGCAAAATCGTGATGTAACTACGGGTTTGGAAGTTTGACCTTTCTCGGTTCGGCTATTACGAAACCCGAACTTCGATCTTTCTTGACTCTCTCTTGGTGATTTGCCGATCCGGGTCCATGACACCACTCTCCTTTGCTCTATCGAAGTCAACACTTTCACCTTGCCTTTACCTTTGAGATCATTGGCGGATACCACATTCACGAGAGAAAGAAATCATATTTTGTGGAAAAGGGTGATCATCAATTTTCATCTTGCCATCAAACCTCAAATGTCCCTCTTGGATAGCTTTACGGATTCGCATTACGAACACTTTCGGCAATCATTAATAGAATGAGAATTAGTGTTATGAAAGCCACAATATTTTTGTCTTTCACTCCTTGAGGGACGTAACATAGGATGTCCTTACGGTAACTTGATCGTCCTTCCTTTATCAACAATGCAAAAAAATGCATACGCCTTAGTAACATCAAAATCATAGGTTCCCTTTTGTTGTTTCAACCAGCGTTGACTAACTTGAGTGGGTTCCTTGTCCCAATTTAACTTTCAATTCTTGACTATCTCATCCTCATCAATATACTCGATTAAACCGTCCGAAAGCCACGATACACCTCATTAGTGGCATTGTTCTTACGAAAGCGATTATCTCTCACAGAATCCTTGAAGCGATTACTCATAGGCGCTAAGCATTTGTGCAAGTTGACCAAGATCATCAAACTCTAAACCGAACAACTTCTCCACGATATTCGGCAACATTCCTACTATAGCAATTCCGGGTAGTTGATCATCACGGTAAATTTAGAGAATAACACATATTCTTGGTCTCCCTAAATCTGCGAAGATACTCCAATGGTGTTTCATTTGTTCTCATCCTCGGACTCATGAGATCAACCAATTTCTTCTCATTGGTACCCATATAGAAATATGAATGAAACTTACGCTCTAGTTACCTTGCGTACCAATGGAATGATTTGGTAGAGGCGTGAACCATGTGAAAGCCGGTCTGTAAGAGACAAAGGAAAATATCGAATCCTCCATGCTTCATCTGAAGCGGCTTCTCAAAATTGCATTTAAGTACCGGTGATGTGCTCTATGGTACTAGTATCATCTTGACGAGAAAACTTGGTCAAATCTGTTGGAGGCTTCACCCTTGGAGGCAATGCCACTCTGTTGTACCATTACGGATAAGGAGATTTGTATGAATAGGATTGATTCTTTGGCTTCAAGCGAACTGATTTTGCATCATATCGGCCATCTGTGCATCAAAACATCAATGCACGGATCTGGTTTCCTTGTACTTGCACTCGAAGGCAATCTGAAACACTTCTATATACAGGTTTGTACGGCATTGATATGCTTTATGTCGATAAATTCTTGATATCCATCTCCATACATATTCTTACGTAATCTATTTGATCGGAGAAACTCTATAATTTGAAAGTGGCACTTCTCTGTGGTACCAAATGTCATCGGCCATAGGTGGGATGTGATTGCTTTTCAGTGTGAGTCAATCCACCTATATTTGAAGGCGACGCTACTTCCTTTCCAACAGGCTTCTCTTGATGCTTTGGAACATTGAAAAGCGTCGGCCCACTAAGTGGTCCAACATTTTCCTCGAAGTATTTATCAACCATTGGGCCAAAAGTACTGATCATGATTGCGAAAGGTATTCGGAAAAAGGCTGTGTGATGGTTTGTCATGGTTTCTCCCATAGCTTTATAAACCCGGGGCTGCCATCTTTGAGCATCCTCCTCTTGATGTAATCGGTTTGATGCGGAAGAAGAACCCTTGGCATTGGCTGCTTTTGAAATACTTTATTGCTCTTGTTTTTGGAAAAAGACATCAAGCACTTCCGTTGGTATTGCTCACTGCGCTTGTAGCACTAAATCCTTGTAATTATCGGCAATTACGCCATGCTTACATCGAACATGATCATTGTTGATCTCGGATGCCATCTTGAACTAGCAGATTGTCCCACCGCGTGTGCAAAAAGTGTGTTGACACAAAATGTGGCCTTGCATGCGCTTTTACTGACAAGCCGAAAAGCGTAGCTTCAATGGTGCCGGGTGCTTCGTGATCCGGAGCGTGCCGGTCGGTTTGACTGAAAAAAGCCCGACAAGGGATAAAACAGTTAAATGTCAAACCGGAACATGTCGGGTGAGACGAGACGATTCCGTATATCTCGACCCTGAAGCCACTTACAGCGACATACGACTATAGGAAGGCATGCGCCAACAAGTTTATAAATCATTGACTAATCGTAGGATGGACATACGTAAAGATCGATTGCGAATGCATATGCATCAGGAAGACATGTTTGAACAAGTGAAATTGATTATGCGTTAATGCATATCCAAGCTCGACAATCCGGCCGAGTTGGGGTCCATGAAGAAAGGCGTGTAGATAAACACGATTAAGCCAATCTAAAACACAAATGCGCACATACGACACCTAATTTCGTCAAAAACTTAAGCGTGATTAACATACATGAACCCACAACATGTGACAATCTAGATTAAAATAATTCAGCCATTACGAGCATGTTATCTATTTGCAAAGGTATTATGAAAGTAATGATCATTGAAGCTCGAATAAAACCATAGAAGAGGGCGAACAATATCAATCTAGATTGGGCAAAAGTGTGTTACAAATATATAAAATATTTAAAACATGCAAACAGGATAACTTGATGAATCTATTTAGATTTTTTTGCGTAATCTAATAGAGCCGATAAGCATCTTGCTTCCACTAAGCATATTGAGCAAGCGCGCACTGCGCATGCGGTATCTACTCATAAACAAAGTATAAGCAAAGACTTCTTGATTGTCAAGCAAAGATCGCGCCATACGATCATTGAAAACAAACAAGACTACTTGCATCACGTCTAAATCCACCGCATGATACTAAACATGATAACAAGGTTGCCGGAACTTACGGAGGTCGACGGATCGATGACTCCTCTCGAAGAACTTCGGCGACACGACAAAAGGACTCGAAAGTTGGTACGGGGCGGTTGTATTGATTTGGTTGTGACGCCTATTACAATGGTGAGGTCAATATTTATACCCTAGGCGAAACACGAGTCCTAAAGACTACGATTTACAAAGGAACTCTTAAATAAACTTGGAAACTACGATTCCTTGCCCCAAACTCTCGAGTCCTTTATTATTACAACTTTCATCTTTTCGATCGGCTTTGCTTGCCATCTTACGCTTTCCGAATGGAGTTACCGCCTTCGAATAACCGACCGCACAAGCATTTAGCCGACCGCTTGCGTTGTTTGCCGAACACTCTTCTTCTGCATGTGGGTCCACCTGTCATCTTCGAATTGACCAAAATCCGGTGTTAGGAGGCCCGATTTCATTTCTTGGTTCAAAACAAAGGTATTGTCCAATTTATCTCGTACCTAGTTCGAGATTCCGAGTTTCGCGTGACTTAGTCCAAGCAATCTTTCCTTCTTGCGTTTGCGAGGCCCAAACCGATGCAACTATGAGTAAGGAGTTGAGACAAAGTTGCAAATGGCTTCGACAAGAAGGTGAAAGCTTATTCGAGTTATGATGTGAATGGATATCGCTTTCAATAAGAAGCTCTGATTGTTTGAGCTCGGCCCCATCGAAAAACCACAAACAACGGAGTTTGTACTCCGGCACCGATGGCCTCGAGTATCATGGCATAATTGAAGATATCTATGAACTTGAATTTTATGGTTGAAACCTCTTCATCTCGTCATGTTCAAATGCCCTTTGGTTCAATCCTCGACTAACGAAATGGAGCCCTAATATTGGTCAAGTTGAGATTCGACATGATTCCATCTATCAAGGAAAAGATGTCTTTATTGTGGCGGATCAGGCCATGCAGGTTTATTATTTGTCATACGCATGCCAAGGCAACAAGGCTCTTCAGGGTTGGTCTATTGTGCACCAAGTATCGCCACATGGTAGACTAATTTGTCCCAAATGATGAAGATTACAACTTCAACCCAAACACATATGATGGAGAGTTCTATCAAGAAGATGGGCTACAAGGGAGGTTGGTGATAGACTTAACCGAGGCGATTGGAATGGAAGTAGACAATGAAAGAGGAAGAAGGAGATGAGGTGCAAAATGCCAAGGACATAGAAATGCTTGAGCGATTACATTTAGATGATGACGATGAAGGCAACATTGAACCTTCAGACAGTCTTGTTTATTTGGACAATTTTGATAGTGATGACGAGACATATGATCCAGATAATCCCAATAATGATGATTACTTCTAATACATGTAATACTATATTATTTTGTAATCGTGTTTTGTTTATTTACTTAGCATCTATTTCTAATACATGTAATGATGTCTTGTTTGTTTCTTTTTAATTACGGTGATTGAACAAAGATGGCGGCGGTGGGCCAGGGCGTGAACTCGAGGTACTAGAGGGCACATGAGGATCTGAGATCGGAGAGAACGATCGGATGGGAGGAGGTAGAGGGCCGGGAGCAGGCGGGCGTGGGAGGCGGCGGCAGGAGGAGGCCGGCCTCCTCTAGTCAGAGCAGCGTGACATGCCGGGAGGAGCGCCGTACCACGGACTCCTCGGAGGGACGAAAGCAGGTTCTAGCGACGGACAAGGTTCGGGCGGACGGACAGACGAGGGAGAGGCATGAGGAGGCGGGCGAGGCGGAAGTAGTTCCACCGCCTCTGCTGTGGCTAGCCCCTACTTGTGAGGTCCCTCAAACTCCACAGGCCTCCGCTTCCTCCCCACGCCCATGATGATCCGCCCCAGGGGACGGGTAACTAACTTTAGATTTAATCACTGCTACTTCATATAACTTTGTTGAAAATTATCGGAGAAACTAATAATGTTTGTTAATGACTTGTGCAGAACCTGGAGGTTGTGTCGCTGGTGACTCACATAACCCCAACCACATCTTGGGGCTTGTGTGCGGGAACTATTACCCGGCATTATCACGCACAAAGGGGGTGTGGGGCTGGCCAAATCGTGGGACCACTACAAATCTGCCTTGACGCAGATTATGAAGACAAGCGAGGAGCGGGTCAGGGAGAGAGTTCTCGGTAAGTCTCGTTTCGCACAACTTTGATCAATACATCGCATTCATTTGACACTTTTGACATAATGAATTGATACATTGTGTCTGTCTGCAGACTTTTTGAGTGTGAAGAGGGACGGGAGGAGAGGGTAGAGAAGAACTTGGTGAAAAGTGCGGAAGCGCATCGGTGACATGCACTACGAGGGCGCCTCACTTGCATCATCAAGTACTATGCCACGCGACTTGGTCGGAAAGTCGGACAAGACAGGCAAGACAGATGCCTCGACCGGGAATAGTTCCTTGAGGTAAATGAAGAAGAATAATATCTGATTCATTTTGAGATTAAGTAGCTTTCATTTGGTCGTCTTACATCTCAAATTCTTTATGACATGTAGATGATTCCATGGTGGTGCGAGTCCTTTGCCAAGCTGGCTTGGGGAGATGATCGTGGATAGGTGGTTCACGAGAGGGTTATATCCAGAACACGAAGCCCACGGGGAGCGGGCTTCTGCGGCGACAGGCCCCACACACCACCAAGGCGGCCTTGACCTCGGCGTACAAGCAAGCTTAGGTACGTGAATTCATTTTAGTATTCGACGCTCCATTACGCATGTTTCTTCTAATCGTCTTGTTGTCTTTCTCGCGATCGGCGTCGTATGGTGGCGAGCCTTTGTCCACGTTCATGGCGTATGGGTGGCCCGCAAAGGGAAAGGCGACTTCATTGTCACCTTCAGCCCGGATGACCCACCCGAGTCGTCTGACAACCCGAGTGCCCACACCGCATCGGCTCCTACGCGTCGGAGGCAAGGTCGGTCAGGGGCGAGGCGGGATCCGAGCACCGGCGACATTGATGGCACAAGCTGTCATGAGGATCGGACGGGGCAAGAAGCATGGGCAGTATGCGGCTTGGCGATGGCACCCTCGAGTCCGGCTCTGTTCCCTCCCTCTCCCAGATCCGAGCAAGTACCCCGAGCGGAGGCCCGGCCATACGCCAACAGCCGTCCCCTTCACAGCAGTGGGTCGACGCACTCTAGGTTAGTCCAGTTTAACTCTTCGTACATTGATCTTTACATAACTTAGTTAACTTTACATTACTAAAACATTTGATTGAAATGTTGCAGGCCGAGAACGAGAGGATGGCTCAGGAGCTGCGGGACCTGGCGGCGAGGACCGAGGTGGTCGAGCGGGAAAGACAAGCCGAGCGGGCCGAGCGGGAGAGACAGGCCAAGCAGCTGGCGGAGATTACGATGTTCCTGCATAACTTTGGGCAAGTGAACGATGTACCTGTGCCGATGTTCATTCCAGCGCCGCCGCCAGTTGTAGCTAGTCCAGTGAGTATGAATCCATATTGCTTCGACTAGTGCTTTCATTAGATGACCCACTCTAAGCGCCTGAATCTCTTGTCCTTTATGCAGCCTCTGTCGGTGGGTTCGAATAACCCATCTCAGGCGCAAACAAGCGGTGCTGAGTTTCCTTCACCAGGCACTCAGTTTCCTCCCCACCTTTAGTTTGTATCTCTTTTTCACCGCTTGATGGACATGTGATGCACTGTGATCCACTATCGACTTGTTTCGATGGTAATTGGACCTATTATGTTTGTGATGTCGTGTATGTGAGGTATTGTATTCGCGATGTGATATATATGTGTGGGATTGAGTTTGTGATGAGATGGATGTGATATATATGTGTTATATTGTCTTTGTGATGCTTCAGATGTGATATGTATCTTTTATATGCTGTGTTTGTGATTATAGAATCAAAAAATAAAATAAAAAAATTAATTTTTGAGGCTTTTGCGGGTGCCACAGGCACGGCTTTTCAAAAAAGTAGTAATTCCTTTCAGAATTCCCAGCTTTGCGAGAGTGCGAGAATTGGCACCGCAAAAGTTTTTTTCAAAAAAATTCTTTGCGGGTGCCCATGACCTAGCACCCGCAAAGAAAACTCTGAAAAAAAATAAAAAACTCTTTGCCGGGTGCCCCCGCGGTGCGACACCCGGCAAAGAAATTATAAAAAAAATAAAAAAAATCTTTGCCGGGTGCCTCCCCGGCACGACACCCGGCAAAGAAAATTTGAAAAAAAATTAAAAAAATCTTTGCCGGGTGCCTCTGACATGGCACCCGGCAAAGCAAGGGATGACGGAGCGGCGCCCGTAATGACCACTTTTCTTTGCGGGTGCGGATTTGCACTCGGCAAAGTCTTTCTTGAGTGCCCGATAAAAGCACCCGGCAAAGAAATCTTTTGCCGACTAACTTTTGCGAGGCTCTTTGCGAAGTGTTTGCACCCGGCAAAGGCTTTTGCCGAGTGCAAAGTAGCCTTTTGCCGGGTGCATTTGGCACCCGACAAAAGCGCTGAATCGATGAGTGGTGCTAATACTCCTACTTATGCCGATGGCGAATAATGAATAAAGTTAATACACCATTGCAAGCGCAATGTAATGCAAAGGCAATGTTGTGGCGGCGCGTACCTAAAGGATTCGATGAAGATCATGACCGTGGCAAACCAGAAATCTTGACGGTTTGCGAACTGAGCGTAGCTCAGCTGGTTAGGTTCCTAGTCGTGGAACTTGCCCTCCCAGGTTCAAGTCTCCGACTTGACACGGGTGCTCGCATTTTTCTAGATTTATTCCAGGGTTTAACAGCGCTATTTTTTCAGTGGTAGGCGACGTGCCCGTCGATAGCGACACGCCTGTGGTAACTTTGTCAATCCCGTGTGAGCGAGGCGACGGCCATAAAAGTGATGTAACACCTCACGGTGTTACGAGCTCGCTAAGCACTTGAGATTATGGCACTGAGAAATAGATCTATAAATATAGTGAGTTAGTTACTTAAATATGCTAATGAAAATCCTAACAAGAAAATAGGAAAAGTAGTTTTAATTATTTGCACGAAAAGCAATTTCTGTAAACAAGAACAAAATATAACTTGTATTTAGTACTTGAATAAAATTTGGGCATAAGTTTAATAGATGAAAATGCAACTCTTGTTTTGGTGAATAAAAGTTGTTCAATAGTATATCTCGATAGCTTAGAAATCGAATCCGGCCTTTAAACTAGACCTTTTCGTGAATCGCAACGAAGTTGAAATTATAGTTAGATGCTATTTTTGACTATTTTTATTAAGCAAAATAATTAAGAAGTGTTCAAATGTTTTGCTCCTGTGGGTTAGTATGGAGTATGGGCTATATCATACTATGTTTGTTAGTTGAAATCGTCGAGGTTTAGACATTGCAATAATTACGACAAAGTGCTTAGGGATGTTAGTTCTAACTGAAACCTTGAATTCTTTTAAATATGAAATGATAGTAGACAATGCTATTTTGGCATTTAAATACTAACAAAAATGCCTAAACCCTAATTTCATGTTTTCGCACAGTCGATTGCATCAAAGTGGGCACTTGGGCTTGGTGTAGAACGAGGTAGCGTTGGGTGTCGTGTTGCCTCCCTAAAAATTGCTCAAATTTAGTAAGAACGCGCTGTGAATACAGGGCGAGTCGGGAGCACGTCGACAGTATGCTGGAACACGCCTCTGATCAGCGCAGCATCAGCCTCGTTGTCTCTCTCGCCAAGGCACCATGCCCTTTGTACACTGATTTGCTGGAGGCCCTCGAGGTGCTGGAGCCCCTCAGGCGTAGCCCTGTCCCAGTCATCAATATTGATTTGCAAGCTGAGGTGCCCTAGGTTGCGCATGGCCCCGGCCTCAAATTTCAGGGACGATATCCCATCACAGTTGAACGTAAACCCCTCGAGAAGAGTGAATAATCCTCCTCCTATCACGATCCTTGTCGTTGGGACATGTACAATGCGCAGATGGAGTCCGGCGAGGGAGGGTAGAATCCCAATGATACCAATGTCGTCCTGGATTATTTGATTCACTCGATCAAGGGACAACTCCTTGAGGTTACGGGAGATGGCCGATCCACCTAGGAACAATGGAGAAGGACCATTCCGACAGTAACAGCTACTCAAGGCTACCCCCACAAGGAGGAGAAACCGAGCTCAGCGCATCAGCGCAGTAGGCAACACCACCAAAAGACATATCGGCTTTCGCACGTGCTCGTTCCGGCCAGAGCAAACGAGAGACAGCTCTGACAAGAGGCACGTTCCAGACGGAAGCCAGGCAAAGTCCGTAGGAGTTTCATCTCCCCAATCCCACGAGGCAGTCCAATAGTATATGGAACACTAAGATGGGACAACCGCGGCAGATCAACAAGGTCTAGTGCCATGATATCGCAGCTCATGTATGGAGGAATAAGCCCCGTATAAATCCAAAGTCTCCAAAAAGCCGCAGACCCTTTATCTGATGAGTTGGTAGCGCTATATTTCTGATTCTTCCTTCTCCATTAATTAACCTTTAGATATCTCAGATGGGATAACTGGTTGACGATACTGAAAAGGTCCATTTCATTCTCATCCCAACTAAAAGAAAGGAATAACACTCGCACAAACTTGGAACTCCGGCAATGGAGGTATCCACTCTGATCGTCGTCCTCTGAATATAGTAAGAGAACGCAGATGTGAAAGGTTTCCAACACTGGTCATACCCATTCTGCCATCATCTACACCTTTCAAGTCGACGAATAACCTTGTCTTGCTCTGCTGCCACCTCGTGTGGATCGTTAACCAAAATGAGAAAATTATCTTCCTTGCACTTCCTTAGCATAAGGTCCAGCATCATATCATGTACTCTGCAGTGGCGAAGCTAGAGCGAAATGGAGGGGGTGCAACCGTGCAAGAATAAAGAAGGGATAAAATATAATTACCAAACTGAAGAATTCCACAAACAATATTTTAAGAGAAAAAAATGAACCAATGAAAAAAAAACAATATATTACCTTTAACCTTCGTCATCAAATCTACGACCTTGCATTTTCACGAAGCAACGAACCAATGCCTCATTGGTGACTTTCAACAGCTCTTTTTTCTCCACATAGCAAATAAGGCTATTGCTCATATATATATATATATATATATATATATATATATATATATATATATATATATATATATATATATATATATATATATCACCAATGCGATTGCATAATTCTGTTTTCACAATTTTCATGGCTGAGAAACACCTCTCACTGTAGCAGTAGCAACAGGTAGCACTAGCACAAGCTTCAAAAGTCGGTAAACCATTGGATAACTTTTCGTGTTTTCTAGTCTTCACCATTCTTTCGAAAGCTCAGCAACAGTTTGTAGGTTGGAGAACCTTTCATCATCTCTCACATCATATATGTAGAGGCCAAGCTCGTGGTTAAGATCCCTCAAATTCCTAGAATCAAAATCATGTAGATAAAGCTTAGCTAGGCTCATCAAATTTTCTATACTACTAAAATCATGGAATGAGTCTCTTGGACTAAAAGCTGCTGAGCAAACAAGCAATTGAGAGCTTGTCTCGTTGAAGCGGCTGTCAAGCTCTTGAAGTAGCCAATCAATAACATCATTAAATCAATCTACTTGATAATAATGCTTGTTAAGTAATTCCATATGTATGCCTCCGCTTTTTGGATCAATATATTCATCTTCCATTTCCAATTTGCAAATATCATTAGGATGATAATCATCAATTCGCTTTGGGAAAACGAACTGTGCGAGGTTGGCAAGACCCATTCTTCAAGTACTTTCTTCTCACCCTCTCTCTAACATTAGGATGATAATCATCAAATTTTTTTTTGAAAAGCAATCAGCAGAGGATCTGCCGAGCATGTTTTATTAAAGAAGATTATATAGTTCGCCGTGGCTGGGGCGGAACACGCCCGCGTGTAGCCCGCGACGACCGGATAGAACTCCACACACCGACGAGGATCCGTTCTCCCAAGCAGCAAGGAGATGTTACGCTGAAACTACATGTTGCAAGTGTCCGTTGCAATTATTTCAAATGTTTTAGTGGTATGCTACAAGTGTTTTATATTAATGTTACAAAAGTAGATCAGGATGTTACACATGTTGCAATAGTGTTTTCAAGTATATCTCCCAAATGTTTTATCTGTTTTAGACGTATGTTGCAAATGTTTTATCTAGATGTTGTAAAAGTAGATCTCGATGTTGCAAAAATACATGCATGTTGCAAGCGTCACGTTTCAAGTGTTTTATGCGCTTCAGTCGCATTATGTTGTAGGTATTTTATCTGGATGTTGCATATGTTTTGCAGCGGTATTACAAGCGTGTTTTCCTAGTGTTCCGGATGTATGTTGCAAGTGTTTCATTTGTTTTTGACGTATGTTGCAAAGTATTTTATTTAGGGCCTGTTCGGTGGGACCTGAAAAATCTTTATTAAAATTTGATTGTTGTGAGAGAAAAATACTATTCTAACGGGGCGTGAACAAGTGATTACGTGAGTTGGTGGCGGTACCGGCAACCAACCGACCGACCGGTAGAACTGACCTTAGATGTTTGAAAACTAGATGCGGTGTTGCACATATTGCGGTGGGACCCTTGCCGCATTTCTTGAGCCCACGTGCATGCGCTGGAAATGGAGCGGCGCATATTGAGGCGTGACCCTGCATAGGCATGCGCAGGCGTGGGAAATGGCATGGCGTGAGCCCCGTGAAGCGGCGGCGTGCGGCGGGCGGGGCAAAGGTGACATGGGACATGGGCATGACGCGGTCGTCCGGACACGTTCAGCGCTAGCTTGATCCCTTCCTTTCTTTCACTCACTGGAAGCAGAGACTTTGCGAGTGTAAAATTCTTTGCGAGTGTCAAAATCGGGGCACTCGGCAAAGACCTTCTTTGCCGAGTGTCTTTTCGGCAAAGAATTGCACTCGCCAAAGAGTTCTTTGCCGAGTGCGGGCACTCGGCAAACAACGGCACTTTCGGCAAAGGACTTCTTTGTCGAGTGCCGGACTCAACAAAATCTCTACACTCGGCATAGGCTGCCGCGAAAAGCGGCGTTCGGTCACGGCGTTCTTGCCGAAAGTGCCCGCTTTGTTAGGCACTTTCGGCAAAGATTTGATTTTTTAAAAAAAAATTCTTTGCCGAGTGCCCCAGATCTGGCACTCGGCAAAGATTTAATTTTTAAAAAATTCTTTGCCGAGTGTCTCGAGATCTGGCTTCGGCAAAGAACTTTTTAAAAAATACTTTGAGAGTGCCCTAACACGACACTTTCGACAAAGATTTTTTTTTTTATAATTTCTTTGCGAGTGCTCCTGTGGATGCACTTTCGGCAAAGAGGAAATTTTTAAAAAATTAAAACACTCTTTTTGCCGAGTGTCTTATGCGGCACTCGGCAAAGACCTTTTTCTTAGAGTGCCATGCTCCTCGCCACTCGGCAAAGTTTTTTTTTTTTTTTGTTTTGGCCTCCAATTTTTGTGTGCGACCCTTTTAAAAGAACCGGGAACTCCTAGTTACAATTTGGGATTTTTTTTTGTTTTTTGATATATTTAGTTACTTTATTTTGTTTACTTGAATTTTTAGAAAAATAGAAATTTGAGCGCACGTAAAATACGAATAATGGAGTTTAATGATTCAAAATTTATAGTCATGTTAGTGAGTGTTGTGAGAGGCCGTATTGAGAGCGGACCAAAAATTTCGGACATCTTGTTCACGAAACATGTCCATGAAATTGCGTGTGAAGTGTTTTTAAATTCTATAAAAAAGCAAGCGAAGTCGAAAATCATGAAACATGTTGAGATGTCATTGATATCATATGTGGAGGTTATGATAAAAATTTGAGAAGATTTACGTATGCGTTGTCACGTCTGATGCTTACAAACCGGGACATCTCTACATGTGATATCCGAAGCACAATGTGGAAATGTCACGGTTTGTAAGCATCGTATGTGACAACGTGCATCAAACATTCTCAAATTTTATCATAGCCTCCACATATGATATCACGACATCTCAACAAGTTTCATGATTTTGAAATTCGTTTGCTTTTTATAGAATTTAAAACACTTCGCACGCAAGTCAAGCGGTCATGTTTCATGAACAAGATGTCCGAAATTTCGGGTCCGTTCGGATCTGGCCTCACACTACACTCACTAACATGACTATCATTTTTGAATCATTAAATTCCATTATTATACCACAAGCAGTTCAAATTTATATTTTGAAAAAAATTCAAGTAAACAAAATAAAGTAACTAAATATATCAAAAACCATAAAAAATCTCTGAATTCTAATTAGGAGTTCTTGGTACTTTAAAAGGGCTACAGAAAATTTGGAGGCCAAAAAAAAAAAAAAAAAAAACTTTACGAAAAGTGCCACGGATAAGGCGGCAAAGAAGGTTCTGATTTTTTTAGAAATTTTCTCTTTATGCCGGACGGCGGATCGGGGCACTCGGCAAAGTTGACTCCTTTGCCGAGTGCCTCCCCGATGCGGCGCTTCGGCAAAGGGGCGGTGGGGGCACTTAAGCGAGTTCGTCCGGGCACAGTCCAAGCCACACGAGAGAGCACCAGCGCGCGCGCTCCCGGCCATCCCGCGCCCGCCAGCCACTCCCCGTCGCCGCGCCCGCCAGCCCACGGGCCCCGCCGACGCCGCGCGCGCCTCCGCCGCAGCCCTCCCCGCGCCCCAGCTGGATGGAGGCGTCAGCTTCGGCAGAAGGTGGGGAGGCAGCGCCGCCACGCTGGAGCAGCCCGGGCGGCCGTGCACGCCACCAACGACGACGCCGCTGCCAGTGAAGGTGATGCCTCGCGACCTGCTTCGAGTGTGTCTGCTTCGATTCCGGTTCTGTAATGCGGTTGTTGGGGGTGTTGGTCACCACATGTTCGTCGATTTGCCAACTAGGGAGTGCGCTTTGCCCGTGCTACTTTGCTAGCTTTTACGAAGACACAGACTGGACGCTTAGTAGTTAGGAGTAGAAGGGTTGTGAAAAATTGTGTGTGTAACTTCACGGTAGATTTTACATTTTATTTCAACTTCATGAGACTGTAACATTGGGGCGTGTCTGAGAACCTGATGCGAAATGCTATTTGATTCCTTACTACAGATAAATGGTGTATTTACAATTAAGATAATGAAAGCGTCAGGGCAGGCACTAGCAAAATTAAAGATTGCTGTGCTCTAACTTTGCTTTTACATTAGTGCAACTAAGTGGACTATACTTTAGAGACCTTAACTAGTATGGAGATGTCTATACTATACTTCTGTTACTTTCTGGGACAAAGTTTTCATTGTGTTGTTTGATTTGAGTATTTGGAGGTAAAAAAATTCTTGTTTTTCTAGATCTGGCTATTCAAACTACAATCTTAGATTCTGCTTGGTTCAAAGCAAGCAAACGGTTGTGTGCTTATATAAGCTGTCAGCAGTTGCGAGAAGTCGATACATCAAAAATACTAGAAGGGTGTCTATCATCGAATCCTGGTGAGTCCATCTGTAGTTATGCTCGTTACTGATTCTGTCACTAACAATTAGGTTTTCCTTAAGGACAAGAGGAACTGGCAAAGGATCTTTATGTTCCTCGAGTGGAGGATAAGAACAGTAATATGCGGATGCTCAAAATCACCACCATGGATGATTTAGTTAAGAATTCAATGAACATTCTGGAACCATCACCTGTGGATGCTACCGGGAATGATCGTGAAGATGGTATGAAATTTCATTTCCATGTTACTGCAAAAAGCTTTCTCCACATCTATATATATAAGTTACTGCATCGATGGGGTGTTTAAGTTGACATGTATTCACTACCTGCCCTGTCTAATGTATATAAGTTACTGCATCCATGGGGTGGTTAACTTTACATGTATTCACTACTTCTGATCCTCTTTTTATCCTTGCAGTATTGTCATCATCTTCCCCTGTTGATCTTTTTTGTTATTGCCTGGTATGTCCTCTATCATTTACTTCATAAATGCTCCGTCACATGAACTGGGGTAGCTTGTCACTCCAATTTTGATGTGAAAGTCCCTCCTTGTGGCAAGGGATATACAGTGCTATAGAAATGTTCCATTTTTATTTTTCTGTGTAAGAAATCAAGTATAAAGGGTAAGCAAGAGGTATGCTGCAGTTACCAATTCGTTGTCAACTGAACTATCTCTCTGTGTATCATCCCTTTTTGCAGGTTGGGTCCTTCCAATTTGTAATTGGATTGACCCAAACTCCTAAACAATTTCATGCACTATACTAAAATATCCTTTTAGAACTATCTATTTGTCAATTATTCACTATATGTCTGCCTCTTATCCTATTTCTGTTGTATCTCACAGATATTTGTGTTTAAACACATACAAGGAGACGTGTTGTTTACTGAGTAGCAGTAGTAGTCAAGTCTTATATTCCATACAGAAAATTCAAGTCACCTTTTGTCAAGTTCTCACTAATGTGTATCCACTGATTTATAGTAGCAAATAAATGGTCCTTGGAGAAGCATAAAGTACTAGTTACCATAGCAGAAAAAGTTCCTTTTCGTTTGGTTTCAGAGGTAGCCGTTCCGTCCTGTTTGGAAGAAAACTCTCTTTGTCTCGTTGTGAGAACTTCAAAACTTAAAATGGATAATGAACTTTTGCAAAATATTACTTTCATATTCAAGTAGAATTGCAAGTTAGAGTGACCACTACATGTTACAGAATTGGACATTTCTTTTTCTTGATGTGCATGTAGCCTGCGCAATAACTTATCCATCTATTTCAGAAAAAGGTGAAGTAATAAGCACACATTACAAGCTATTTTCTGCTGATATTCGTGACATATCCTAGGTAAGCTTCTTTTGTCTTCTGATATGAAAACATGTTGAACTAGAAAATATGCCACACAATATAGGGACACCATCAATTAGGATACATGCATGATGTAGTTTCTATGTCTTTTTAATATAAACCAAGCTTTCAAGTGTTTGATATAACTTTCTGTTGTCATCAGCTTGCCAACCTTTATAATTGCAGAGTGTGTGCTTATTTACCTTGACCCGACTGCCACTGGTGCTATCGTGAGTTGGGCATCTCAAAGTTCTCCACTGCTGTCTTTTTCTTATATGAGCAGGTCGAATCATTCTCATGGTGTACTATATTTTGCCTCTTAGGTGTAGCCTTTGGAATTGATGGCTAATGTTTTGATGCAGATTCATCCTGATGATGCATTTTAGAGCAAAGAATTTTTTTAAAAAAAATTCAAACTTTGCCGAGTGCTAGCGAGAGGGCACTCGGTAAAAAATTAAAAAAAATCAAACTTTGCGAGTGCCGCCCGGATGGCACTTCGGCAAAGAATCCCACAAAAAATTCAAACTTTGCGAGTGCCATCCGAGGGCACTCGGCAAAGAAGCCCACAAAAAATTCTAACTTTGCCGAAAGTGCCATACATAGGCACTTTCGGCAAAAAATCCCACAAAAAAATTCAAACTTTGCCGAGTGCCGACCATAGGGCACTCGGCAAAGCCACAAAAAAATTCAAACTTTGCCGAGTGCCGATACAGGGCACTCGGCAAAGAAAATTAAAAAAATCAAACTTTGCGAGTGCGGCTAGGGGCACTCGGCAAAGAAGCCCAAAAAAAAAAAAAATCTTTGCCGAGTGCTCGCAGGGTTGGCACTCGGCAAAAGAAATCAACAGGACCGGCGCCGTGGCGGTGCGCTTTTCGAAAGTGCCCCGGGGCACTCGGCAAAGCCTTTGCCGAGTGCCCGATAAAAGACACTCGGCAAAGAGGGCTTTGCCGATCAAATTTTTGCCGTGTGTTCTTTGCCGAGTGCTGCACTCGGCAAAGGCTTTGCCGAGTGCAATTTGGCCTTTGCCGAGTGCCTCAGCCACTCGGCAAAGAACCTGAATCCAGTAGTGTTTCTTTCTTTCTTTCTTTCTTTTGGATCCGAGCTATACTAGGTTTTGAACGAACTCGTGAATTATGGAAGCTGTATTATAGGTTGGCGTTGGTTGGAGCAAAATAAAGCAGCAGCTGCGGCACACGGCATCCATCCACGATCCCATATTCCCATCCACCTCAGCACGGGTACATACAGACGTTTGCTATTAGCAACAAGCAACACCATTTCCATTCTGAGTGAGCATCTATCGTATATGTTTTGCAGTTGAAGTAGCATGAATGAGTGGTTTGGCTGGCGATGACCTGGTACCGAGTACGAGATGGGTCGGTCGGTGCGGTGCCTGTCGCGTGGCCAAACCGCCATGCCTTCCCTGATCCCTCTCCCTCACAGCAATCTCGCGCCACGCGCTCGGAAGACGCCTATTATTATTCCTTTGCTTCACGCATTCCACAACCACCATGAATCATGCATATTTTGTTTATTTTTGTTATTAATTATTATTCTTCGCTCGCTTCCTTACAAATACAAGCTACTTATTACTTACATGCACACACGCCATCTTCTTCGTCTCTAACTGAAACCATCCATCGTCAACAACCAAGGTCGCCCAACCCCCCCTGATCGGTATGGCATCTTCTTCTTCCTCCGCCTCGGTCCGGCAGAGGCCAGATGCATGGCGCCCGGTCAGCAGCAGCATCAGCCACGGCCAATCCTCCAAGCAGACGAGCAGAAGCAGCAGCAAGCAGACCTCCTCCCTCATCAGCAAGACGAAGCCGCCGCCAAGGGGCACCCGCCCCGCCGCCTCCTCCTCAACCGTCGGCGCTAGCCTCCACAGCGAACCTGGCGAACCTGCTCCCAACCGGCACCCTTCTCGCCTTCAACCTCCTCGCGCCAACCTTATCGAACCACGGCGCGTGGACGCGACGACATCCCTTCTCACGCGATGACTCTGGCCATCCTCGCCGTCACCGGTAGCGCTGGCTCGCTTTCATCGACTCACTCAAGTCCCCGCACGACGGGCGCGTCTACTACGGGCGTCGCCACCCGCGACCGGCTCTGGCTCATCGACTACCATCCCGACGCGCCGCCGCTGCCCGAGGGAGCTACCAGGAAGTACAGGCTCGCGTTCCTCGACTTCGTGCACGCCGCCCTGTCCGCTGCCGTGTTTGGGGTCGTCGCCGCCATGGACAGGGACGCCGTCGCATGCCTGTGTGGGCCCGCTCTGGCCAGGGAGACCCAGGAGCTCATCAACGTCCTGCCGCTTGGTGTTGGCGTGCTCTGTAGCCTCCTCTTCGTCGCCTTCCCCACCAGGCGGCACGGCCGAATTTTTTTAATTTTTTGCCCTTTTTTTTTGAAAGTTTTTCACAAATATGTCTCAGGTGGTATGTTTTTAAAATCTGGACTCTTAGCTCGGCGCCATCATTAGTGGCGCCGAGCTTACACGTCTCGGCGCTAAAGGATTTTTTGACGCCTAGGTCTTGGGCTGACATAGGCGTCGACGCAGACGTGGCGGTGACTTGGCAGATACCTTGACGCCGTAGGTCTTGGCGTTAAGCTTGATGCCGTAGATCTTGGCGCCGAGCTTGACGCCGTGGTTATTGGCGCCAAGCTTGGCGCCGTGGTTATTGGCGCCGAGAACGGCGCCAAGATCTATGGCGCCGAGGTGGTGTTTTAACCCGGCGCCCAACCTTCCTGCTCGAGCCTTCTTCCTCTTCTTTTTCCTTCCTCTCGAGTTTTTTCTCTTCCACTTCATCCTACCTCACGAATCAAGCATATTGGACCTTGGAAACTTTGATTTGATTAAGTAGATCTTCGATCGAGAGCAAGGTATCCTCGCTCCCTCCTAGTTTTTTTTCACATCGATTCAGTATATATTAGTCGGATTTTTCAGCTTAAGAATCGTCATTACTTAGGGTTTCATGTAATTTTAATATTTATATTATACAACCGTAGGATGCCAAGGCGTGAAAAATCTAGCAAACCAAGGTAACCTCAGCGCACGTTGTCATGTTATGGCTTCATTGTTGTGGATCAAATGGGAAACCCTAGGTATAGGATTTAATGTTAATTGCTTTCGGTTCTTAAAACGAAAATGGCTAAATTATAGTTATGGCTAGTTGACCAGAAATGCCTTCAACCCATTGCCTCTGTCTAGTGGTGTTCCAGTATCCATGTGCTTTTGCAGCGATCCTTGCAAGGTAGCTAAGTCCGATGAAGAGGCCACGTATAGGCAGAGGTATTGGATGTGTTCCAATTTTGCGTTTGAGCCTACACTTCGTCAGCGCCGCATTAACAAGATGGTGAAGAATTGATGTTCTGTAATAATTATTTTGTATCATATGACATCTTGCATGATTTTTTTTGTTTTGTAACAATTGCATTTGTTGCAGACCCCTTCACCGCTCTGTGATTTTAAGCAGTGGATCGACACAGAGATCAAGCCTAAAGACAAGGAATGGATGTAGAACTGTTGCGGTGGGAGACAGAGGACAAGGAGATGATGGAGAAGAGACGCAGAGAGGAGGCTGCAGAAATGGAGCGCAAGGAAGAAGAGAAAAGGAGACATGTTGCTGCGTACAGGGAGGAGAGAGAGAAGAAGCTTGAGCGTGCACACCGAGCGAAAGCAGCGATAGAGGAGAATTCTGATGCCCTGAGAAAGGAAAAGTGGCCTCGTTACACTCAGTAGTCTCCATTACTTGTTAGTTCTATGGTTTATTCATGAACAATATTGTCTACTGTTGGACTTTTTATTGTGTTGTCATGTAATGCACTTTAAGTATGGGCATGCTTAGGTCATGTACTGCGTTATTTAGTTTGTTGACATGTACTTCTAGTATTATTATGTTGTTTAATGTGTCATAGTATTGGACTTTTCATTATGTAGTTATTTTTATTATTTGTGGTCATAATATTCAGTTTAATATTGCGGACGTAGTGAAATATGATCACGTGCTGCTAACAAAACATAACGAAGTAGGGCATTATATAATTCAACACACACAACACATGAAATGGCATGTGAGAACATGTACCGAACTAGGGTGCAGAGGTCACGAACTATACCTAACATGCATTAGGTAATTGAAGCGAACAACAAGCACACGAAATGGCATGTGAGAACATATACCAAACAAGGGTACATAGTTCCTTTGACTAAATCTAACATACCTTAGGTAATTAAACCAAACAACAAACACATGGATGTGCCATGTGAATAAGATAAGGCGTCCTAGTAGTGTGGCCACATAGCAAATTGTGTTGCACCTTTTCCCATGTAGCCTTCCATTGTTGGTGGTGGTAGTGGCGGGGTGTGAATGGAGGAGGCCCTTGTTCTTGTGATTAGGGCAGGTGCAATATGGATCATTCTGAGTGCCCTCTGTGAACTTGCACCATTGTTGTTGTCGTCGTCTTTGTCTTCCTCGTACTAGCTGCTAACTTCTCTTTGTAGATCGAAGATTTGGTCCTCTGGTGGTAGTAGATGTACTACTGATGCGGATAAATTGGTCGAGGATCGACCTACCTAGTGAACCTACAGTTTTCTTCGGACTCAGAAGACTACAATAAGTATGTCCTGTGAGCTGTAAGGGTATTCGAGAAATATATTTAACAAACGAAATATAATAGCAATTACCCATGCTCACGGGCATTTGAAGAAGAGACGACCTCCATCAATCCCCTTGGGAACATCTCGCACAAAGCAATCCTCACCATGCATGCATTTTGGCCAATCTTCCTTCATATTATTGTATCCTCGAGAGGGCACTCTTTAGTGAAATCACTCTTGCTCTCGGAGGAAAACTGATACACTGGTTGCTCAAAAAATCAGGCCCAAGAGACCCCTCCCACACAATGGGAGTTCTCTTTGTCCCCCTTTCCTCTCCTACTCTCGAAACCCTTTTTTCTAGATGACCCTCTAGACATTCCTACTCCAACGAAATCGAATACTAGTTTGGTTTTCCTTTTGGTTAGCAATGCATCTTAGAAACGCATATATATAGAGCGGAGGCAGGTTTGCTAGCCGTTGTATTGTGTTATAAATCTTTACGAAAAGTCCACTCGGAATCTTTGAAAAGCCTACATCGTAGGACACTTTGGAAACCTAAATTTCATGATGAAAAGCCTATTCGATTTCATACTTCAATCACTATTTTGAAGGACACTAAAAAGTCTATTAAACGGTGACATAACAAATCCTTTGTAAAGGCTATATTATTTTACTAAGCTGCAGTTGAGAGCGATGACATAAACGTCATCGGCCCGCTAGTCTACTCATTCTTTTTCGGTGGCTTAATGCTCGGCCACTCACATGCAAGATTGGCTCACACGCATGCAATGTACGTAATCACGTTCAGTTCTTTTGCATAAAATGGAAGGAAAGAAAAGAAAATCTCAACCAATATGGTATATAATCATGTTCGGTTCTTTTGCACGAAAGAAAAAATAATCTCAACCAATGCGGTAGGCCGAGAGGCATACATGCATACTCATAACAAAAATCAAATTGATTACTTAATGAAGCTGGAAAAAGCGATGGTATACTGATTAATACGTACTTTAGGCGTAAAAATTTCGACAAAATTTCCCCTATTTTTTATGCAATCCATACACAAATATGAGATGAATATTTAACATCAATACAACATGTTCAAACATACAAATATAGGCCTCAGGAGCTTCTAGGAGCTCATCATCACGTCATACGCACACGCTTTGATCGGAATGAGCAAGATCATTTGAACTCGTGAACTCTTGGATCACGGCGGCCGAGAAAGATACGCCTCAGCATCTCAACATCACTCTCTATCAGCTCTCCAACAAGGCGATCATCATCAGAATCTAGAGCCCTTGCCATCTCATATGGCTCCGAATCATTCATAATTTCAACACTATTAGAGCCACGGAATCCATCTCCACAGTGCACTTACACAGCAATAAGGGGCACATTCACATTGTCAGGAATGTCTCCTGCAACATAAGTAGAAAAATGAGGAAAGAATGAAAAAATGGATGTAAGAAAGGGGGTAAGCTCCCAATAACCATGCGGATAAGACACTTACTCAGATAATTCTGTGTCAAAGGGGTCTCATGAGGAGGATCTGCCACAACATCATGAGTCTGACAAGCATCTCCAACTAGCTCATTGGGGGCAAATTGAGCATCGGAAACCGTAGGTGCAACCTCCACATCCATATCAGGTTTTGGGACGGGAGGATCGAAGTGTGCCTGCTGACCCATTGGTGGGAAAAACCCATGAGGGATGGGATCAACTAACACCCAACGCACAACCACGTCCAAACTTTGGAACTAGCACTTCATAGCCGATCTCACATAGTTCTCCCACTGGTCTGCACACCCAATTGAGATCATCTTTCTTAGGATGTTGGGAGGGGAACCTAGGTGAAGTACACCCTCCACTGCGATGCCATCATCTCTCTAGCAATGTAGCTCCTCCCGAGCCCTTGCAACTGAATCACTAAATGAAGGCTTCTCATTGAATAACACAGGCACACTTTGCATCTCAACAAACTCAACATATCCATTGCGATCTCTTTCCACGGTGCCTCCATGATATATACTCACTAGGTTGTCCATCTAGTAGTTCAAACAAAAATTAAAATACAGTTCATTTAGTCCAAAGTAGCTGCTATATAGTACCTCTCTAATACATACTAACCAACTACAATCTAAGTAAATAGGTTAATAACTAAGTATATAGATATAATCTAGTAACTAAGTAGCTAAATCATACCTAAATAACTAAATATACAACTAGCTATCTAACTATATCTATGTACCTATGTATCTATGTATATATCTATCTATATACCTATCTCACTAAGTAAATCAACTACATACGTCATCACATTTACTAGTAAGTACCAAATAATCAAACTAGAGCTACAATTCAAGCTAACTAAGTACCTACATTGTATATTCATAAATTTTACCTGTCCGACGAATGCAACAAACGCAGCACCCGACGTTGGAGCCGAAAAGCACTAGCCGAACTTGCCGGCCATGGCGGTGCTGCGGCCTTGTAGCTGGACACCAGCCCCTCCCCTCGTCCCTTTCCAAGGGCCACTGCCATCGGCACTTCGAGGGCCAGCGGCAGCAATGAAACAGCCGACGGTAGAGATCGGGTGGCCGACGGGGAGGGGCCGGCTCACGGATGGGGAGCAAGCGGGACGGGTCGCGGGAGGGCAGGGGCCAGGTGGGCAGCTTGAACCTGGCGGCAGCAGCGAACACGACAGGATGTGTCGAGAGTGCGGTAGCTTGAGGAGGGCAATGACAAGCGAGGAGGCGGGGTGTGGTGGCGGCCAGGAAGGGACACTGTGGGCGACGGGGAGGGCCGGGTGAAAGGTCCTAATATGGCTAGAGGGGGGTGAATAGCCTATTTAAAAAATCTACAAATCAACTAGAGCAATTTGATTAGTATGACAAATAGCGTAATGCAAACTTGCTCTAGCTCTACAAGGGTTGCAAGCCACCTATCCAACAATTCTAGTTGCAATGATCTATTGGCACACAATCTACTTGACCACTACTCACTAAGAGCTCTCACAAATGCTACACTAAAGAGCTCCACTAGATATGTTTAAAGCACAAGGCAAGCTCTCAATTCTAATTACACTAAAGAGCTTGCTATATCTAGTTTCTTGAAATGTAAATGAGTAAGTGAGGCGATTATACCGCCGGGTCGTGGAGTGAACCAATTACACGATGAATATATAGCCAATCACGGGAGAATGCAAATGACAAGAGACAACCGATTTTTCTCCCGAGGTTCACGTGCTTGCCAACACGCTAGTTCCGTTGTTGTAATCGACCAACACTTGGTGGTTGGTGGCTAAGAGGTGTTTCACAAACCTCGTCCACACGATAGAGACACCGCAAGAACCGACCCACAAGTGAGGTAACTCAATGACACGAGCAATTTACTAGAGTTACCTTTGGCGCTCCGCGTGGGAAGGTACAACTCCCCTCACAATCACCGAAGGCGGCCACAAACAATCACCAACTCGTGCCGATCCTTCACCGCTGCTCCAACCGTCTAGGTGGTGGCAACCACCAAGAGAAAACAAGCAAAATCCATTGCTTAACACGAATACCAAGTGCCACTAGATGCAATCACTCAAGCAATGCACTTGGATTCTCTCCCAATCTCACAATGATGATGGATCAATGATGGAGATGAGTGGGAGGGCTTTGGCTAAGCTCACAAGGTTGCTATGTCAATGAAAATGTGCAAGAGAGTTTCCTTGAGCGGCCATGGGGCTATAAATAGAGCCCCCATCAAATAGAGCCGTTGTACCCCTTCTTTGGGCAAAACACGCTCGACCGGACGGACGCTCCGGTCATACCGACCGGACGCAGCCCTCGGCGTCCGGTCGCCGATGGACGCATCATCGTCACCAACTTCAAACGATGTTCGTCGATTTCAAGCGGCTCTGAAGTTGACCGGACGCTCGGTCAAAAGCCGACCGGACAGCTGAAGCCCGGCGTCCGGTCGTTTCGAGTAAGCTCCCCGAGGCATGTTTTTTCGATCGGACGCGTCCGGTCCACCTTGACCGGACGCAGACCAGCGTCCGGTGCTCAACCCTACCCACTGTGCCGTCTGACAGCTCGACCGGACGCAGACTTTTCGGCGTCCGGTCATTTGAGTGACTCAGTCGTCCGGCCAAGATGGACGCCTTGACATCATTTCGACCAACTCCATTTCAACTTTAACTTCTTCACCCTTGCTCAAATGTGCCAACCACTAAGAATTTTGCATCGGCGCAATAGAAAATAGACATTTTATTTTTCCAAAGCGCGAATCCCGCCGCATAAGCTCGGCGGGAGGTAGAGTGGGACCAAACCCATCTCAACCCCGCAAACACCTTGTGCACATGTGTTAGCATATTTTCACAAATATTTTCAAGGGTGTTAGCACTCCACTAGATCCTAAATGTATATGCAATGAGTTAGAGCATCTAGTGGCACTTTGATAACCGTATTTCGATCTGAGTTACACTCCTCTTAATAATACGGCTATCTATCCTAAATGTGATCACACTCACTAAGTGTCTTGATCACTAAAACAAAATGGCTCCTACATTTTATACCTTTGCCTTGAGCCTTTTGTTTTTCTCTTTCTTCTTTTCCAAGTTCAAGCATTTGATTATCACCATGCTATCACCATTGTCATGATCTTCGTCATTGCTTCATCACTTGGAGTAGTGCTACCTATCTCATAATCATCTTGATAAACTAGGTTAGCACTTAGGGTTTCATCAATTAACCAAAACCAAACTAGAGCTTTCATCGGAGCGCGGTGGATGGGCGCCGACGGTGGGCGGCTCGGGAGTCAGACGAGTGAGAGCAAACGGAAGAGGAAGAGGAAGAGGAAGAAAGAGAAAGGAAAGAGTGCCCACATGTACAGCAGACACGGCGCCAAAGATATTGGCATCGAGCACGACGCCAAAGATATTTTCGCCGAGCACGACGCCATGCTAGGTACCAAGATCTACGGCGCCAAGCAGGTTGCCACGTCTACGTCGACGACGACATGGCCGAGAAAGCTAGGCGCCAAACCCTTTGGCGCTGAGACGTGTAAGCTCGGCGCCACCAACGATGGCGCCGAGCTAAGAGTCCAGATTTTAATAGCATAACTTAAGGGACATATTTGTGAAAAACTTTTAAAACAAAAGAGCCAAAAAAAATAAAAAAATTCGAGCGACACGGCATCGGATACACCGTCGTTGCCAACGGCGCCGGCGCCACCTCGTCTTAATTAATTAGTTTTCTTATTATTGTACTTGTATATATAATATAATATATAATCCTACTTGGGTAGGGAAAAAACACTCAACTGATTGATTGTTCACCATCATTATCAGTACTCTATAGTACTGTATAAAGATTTAATTTGATTTCGAGACTTAATGTAATACGTAACAATTATTATATTCACATCTTAATGATTTTGTTTTCTCTGTTTTTTTCCCCAGTTGCATCGTTTGTTTGCCTTTGTACGTGCCGTACGTGAGTTAGTACCCAGCGTTATTTCATCATCGTTGTTTTCTTCGCTTCCCGCCCGGCACCTCCGTTTCGATCATATATACTAATCACATGTGTGGGTGCAAGCCGGAAACGTGGAACATGGGCTACCTCCCCGTTATGCCGGCACCCGCAACCACATCATCCCCGTGGATATGGATGAAAATGGTACGGATATTTATTCGACCGTCCGTTCGACCGAATAAATATGAACACTTATCTGGATAGTTACTCGGATATCCGTTTTTTTTCGGATACGGATACTAAAACGGATATCTTAGGCGGATATCAAATACGGATGTAATATCATCGATATCCGGCGGATATCGGATAATCCGGATAAGTATCGGATATATCCGGATATTTAAAAACGGATATTATCCGGATATTTATTCAAAATTTAAAAATCACAAATTTGAACCATCCAAACTATCTCAAATGGAAAGTTGACCAAAACAACAATTGTAGATCTTGATGAGTTGAACAAACTTGGTATTCAAAACTTTTCAATTTGAAGTCATTTAGAGTTCATAATACTAGAGTCAAAGTGTTGTTTTTTCATTTGATCAAATTTGACTTGGTCAAACTTGCTCAAATGAGACACTAAATGACCTCAGATGAAAAAACTCTGAATACCAAGTTTGATCATCTCAGCAAGATCTACAATTGTTACATAGCTCATTTTCCCATTTGAGAAAGTTTTATCAAACACTAGTCATAAATTCTTGAATCTCATATAGACTTTCTGAAACTATGTCACACGCTTGTGAAATTTGAACTATATTTTGTTCAAACTTTCTCAAATGAAAAATGGCCTATATAAGGATTGTATATCTTGATTAGATGAACAAATTTGATAGTCAAAACTTTTCAATTTGAGACAATCTAGGGTTCCGAAAACTAGTTTGTAAACGTCGAAATTTAAAAATCACAAATTTGAACCGTCCAAACTATCTCAAATGGAAAGTTGACCAAAACAACAATTGTAGATCTTGATGAGTTGAACAAACTTGGTATTCAAAACTTTTCAATTTGAGGTCATTTAGAGTTCATAATACTAGAGTCAAAGTGTTGTTTTTTCATTTGACCAAATTTGACTTGGTCAAACTTGCTCAAATGAGACACTAAATGACCTCAGATGAAAAAACTCTGAATACCAAGTTTGATCATCTCAGCAAGATATACAATTATTACATAGCTCATTTTCCCATTTGAGAAAGTTTTATCAAACACTAGTCACAAATTCTTGAATCTCATATAGACTTTCTGAAACTATGTCACACACTTGTGAAATTTGAACTACATTTTATTCAAACTTTCTCAAATGAAAAAATAGCCTATATAAGGATTGTAGATCTTGATGAGCTGAACAAACTTGGTATTCAAAACTTTTCAATTTGAGACAATCTAGGGTTCCGAAAACTAGTTTGTAAGCATCGAAATTTAAAAATCACAAATTTGAACCGTCCAAACTATCTCAAATGGAAAGTTGACCAAAACAAGAATTGTAGATCTTGATGAGTTGAACAAACTTGGTATTCAAAACTTTTCAATTTGAAGTCATTTAGAGTTCATAATACTAGAGTCAAAGTGTTGTTTTTTCATTTGACCAAATTTGACTTGGTCAAACTTGCTCAAATGAGACACTAAATGATCTCAGATGAAAAAACTCTGAATACCAAGTTTGATCATCTCAGCAAGATATACAATTGTTACATAGCTCATTTTCCCATTTGAGAAAGTTTTATCAAACACTAGTCACAAATTCTTAAATCTCATACAGACTTTCTAAAACTATGTCACACACTTGTGAAATTTGAACTACATTTTGTTCAAACTTTCTTAAAATGAAAAAAATGGCATATATAAGGATTGTAGATCTTGAATCCATGACCATGACTCCATGAGACCCATGAAGCAATGTGCTTGGCTATTTCTACTCATGCCGCGAAGATTGGTGCTTATATGATGTTTGATGTATGACGTATCTGTATCTTTATCTTATTTGTTGCTTTACTCTTTAGTCTTTCGGCTTAATCTAGATGGATTATGGACTCATAGAGTGGTGTAATGGTTTGCGCACGTATGATATATATATATATATATATATATATATATATATATATATATATATATGCTGCTTTTACTCAATATCCGAATAGATATTTGTATCCGACCTTCTCCGAATCCGATTCATACCGTATTCGATACTCATTATTCGTATCCGTAACCGAGTCAATCCGTATTCGTATATGTATCCGAACGCTATCCGTGTCCGAATCCGAATCCGAACAGAAATATGAAAACAAATATAATATGAGTGATATCCGTTCGTATCCGATCCGTTTTCATCCTTACCCGTGGACCCGGAGAGGCTCCTCCACCGCCTGCGCAAGGCCATCATTAAGGACACGTCATCAGCCTCATGCTCCCCAAGTCTACCGCCGTCGCCGTGCCGCTTTTGGGAGGTTACGTGGCCGAGCCACGGGGACATCCGCCTGCACGTGATCTGGAGGAACAGGGGAGAGGATAGGTGAATATGATTGGTCTGAATGTTTTATGGGTCCTCTAAAAATTACTGCATTGAAGAGGATAATAATTTCTAAAGGGGGTGAGCGTGTAATGAATGAACTAAGGATGCGGTCGCGCCATTGAAATTATTGACTGATTGATTGATACCCCTTCGCTCGCCGGTAATACTGGCATCGAGCTTAAAAAGAAACAGATAAATGAGATAGCATCACACGCCTTATTAAGCGGCCAATCGCCGTTATCAACGTCATAAGTGAAATCGTGTCGTGGCAAAGTCGCTATCTCATTACCAGTACGACAAGTGCAGGTGCAGCTGCAGGTCACCCCAAAACGGCACAAAGAGCGTAGGGTGCAAAACAGTATCTGTAGAAATAAAACGTGCCTGCAAATGATTCCTTTTTAAAGGCCCCTTTTAAACATGCCATGCCGTTTATCTTGTAATGATCGCCACGAGCGTCCGTCCGTGACTCCCATCAAACGGCTCTCGAGATAGATCTGCGCAGAACCGGCCCTGCTCTCTCTAAAAGAATCCCCACTTAGCTCATCCGCCCGCCCCCTTCCGCACCGCGTGACCGCCTACGACGTTCTCCACCACGTTCGCCCAACCGGCAGTCTCCATCCTCCATCTCCACTTCATCCGAAAGCGCCTTGTTGCCTTCCTCCTCTCCATCCTCCATCTCTACTTGCAAGCGTCGATGCGCCGTGTGTGGCTAGGAGGTTGGGAGAGGCGACCTCCGTTAGTAAGACAGACCGGCCGTGGCCAGCCCTTTGCTAAGCCGTTCCACCATCCTCGGTCGTCGACTAGCCGGAACAGGCGTTCCTGCTTCTGCTTTCTGCGTTGTTGAAAGAAGGGTAAAAAGCATGTTGAAGGCATATGTTTTAAGTGTTTCATAGGTATGTTGCAAGTGTTTCATATGGATGTTGCACAAGTAGATTTGGATGTTGTATATGTTGCAATGGTTGTACACGGAATGTTGCATGTTCTCAATGTTTCATCTGTTTTTTTCCAGACGCATGTTGTAAGTGTATTTATTTGGATGTTGCATATGTTTCACACATATGTTGCAAGTGTTTTATCCGAATGTTGCGTATGTTTGCAATGATTTAAAGTGTTTTAGACGCATGTTTTATCGTCTTGGATGTATGTTGCAAAGTATTGCATCTGAATATTTCGAGTGAAGGGGGCACGAAAGCGGTCCCCACGTGGACGTCTTGAAAGCTTGAGACGCAATGAGGCGTGGAGTCTGAGGCGCATGGGGAACAAAGGACCGCGCTAGCACTTCCTGTGTTATCTTTGCTACTGGTACAAAAATAAGAATCGGTTCTAACTATTTCTCTGAGAATTCAAAACGTTCATATTATTTAGCAGTGATTCTGTTGAGAATGTGAAAAGTTTCGTGGTGCCAAACGTTTAGTCGCCGTATTTGACAAAACAATTCGTATTATTTGGGCTGGGCCACTTTTCTGGTCCTACGTGTCGTTTGTTAATAGCGGGGAATTGGGCAGATCGACTGTGAAATGTGGCCGTGTTGACATCATGTGGCCCATTAAGATGACTGAAAGTTTTCTATAATTTTCAGCAAAACCATTTGATTTTTGACCGGAGCCATGCACTGCCCGGTACTCCCTCCGTCCCTCTATAAACTTTTGACCAAATTTATATAAAAAATACTATAGTCTACAATATCAAATAATCATCATTAGGTTAATCACATATATTTTTCATACTAATCCTATTTAGAGATACAAATTAAGATTGTTTTTTAAACTAAACTTAAGATTGTTTGACTCCAATATGTATTTATTTTCGAACAGAGAGTACGCTAGTATCTCATTGTCCAGTGTCATGGGAACAGGTACCTAAGACCTAAAATCCAATGGATTTTTACTATATTAGAGTATAGAATATGTCAAATTCTTTATCCGTGGGTTTGCTAATGGACAAAAAGTCAGACCATATGGTTTTGTGGCACCTGGTTTTGGGGTCCAGTACATAGACCCGTAAACCCATAAATTTTTTAAACGTAGTCCATCATAGTAGAGTAGCTCATCAGCATGTTCGGTTGGTTGGTTCATTTCGTTGCTAGTTCGTGAAAAATCTTCTTTGGTGATTTGTGTGAGAGAAAAAATCACATTAAATTTGGAAATTTACGATCGTTTACGACAAGCCACAGTCAAACGAACAGGCTGCATATTGTTTCGTACTACTCTCAAATTCTCGATTAGACTAGTGCATTTAGTGGCATTACATGGGTGTTTGGGACTGCTCCGCTCTGCGTTTTTCCGCCAAACGATTTCAACTCCACGCACTCTGTTTGAGAAAAAAGAGTAGAGGAGGTGCTCTGCAAACTGCAGATTTTTGTGGAGCTGCTATATGGTGATGTTTATGGAATAGTCCCTAACACCCTCCTACATAAAATGACCTGCCCATCTCAAAGCATAACCTAGCCCACTCCTCCTCCTCCTCAACCCCCAACAAAGTAGCAATCACCCTGTTCGCTAAAACTGAAATTAAGCATATGCTGAAATGTTGTGAGAGAAAAACACTGTTTCATGGCTGCTTGATTTTGACGGTGCTTACTAAGTGGTGATGCCACAGCAACATCCAATGCAACAAGCACTGCCGATCGCGATAGCAATGAGGGCGAGATCTCAGGGGGGCTGGGGAGGCTCAACCCTACAATTTGGTGCATCAATGGAAATATGGGGAGGATGAGGAGAAGAAGAGGTGGAGGAGGAAAAAAAAAGAGAGAGGGGAAGAAGAAGAGACCAGCCCACTTCAATCGCATTACGCATCCGCCACCTTGTGTGATATCACCATGGGGGTGTGTTGTATGCTACTACAATGTGGGCCCTACATAGGATCCCCACACGTCAGTACGTGCTCCCTCTTCACTTCTAAATTTCGTAGCTTTTCACTGGAACCCGCAGGGAAAAGGGCATACATTTCTCTTTTCATCAAAAAGAAAGAAAGAAAAAAGCATCCACTCAAACTTGTCGTAGAAGCAAGCAAAATACTTGGCCACTGCCAGCTGGGTTCAGCCCCCCACAGGCCACGTCACCGAGCAGGCAGGGTGTGCCTGGTTGGGCCTGCCTGATACGCCGCAAGCCCAAATCCAAGTAGCACCGCAGCCTGGCCCGACCGATCCGAACCGAGACCTAGCGCTAGGGTTACTCGCGCACGGCGCCTCCATCCGTCGACCACAACCCACGCGCTTCCCCTCGCCCTCGCCTCCAGGATCTCGTCCTCTACACCTCCTCGGGCCAAGGAATCGTTCCCCTCCGGCGACCTCCCTCCGTTCCGTCTCGGGTGAGTCTACACGCACCGCACCGGATCCTTCTCCGGCCGGATCCGCCATCGATTTTGGTCGCGCGCCAGTCAATCGGCGGATGTGGTTTTGAATCTTATGGCCGGATCTACGCCGCCTTGCCGCTGCTTTGTTTGTTTTCCCCGCCGGCCGCCCAGATCCTCCTCGACTGACATCTCCTTTCTCCTTTCCAGGCCGCCTTCTGTACCAGCAACGCAAAGGATCGGAGGCTACTCCATCCAGGGCAGCAAGGTAACCCAGCTTCTTCTGTATCTGTCTATGCTATATGCTATGCTCTAGGTTGGGATTAGTTCCGAGCTGCAAATTCTGTCCTTTTGTTGTTTACTTTCAATCTTGAATGAAATCGAAAGAAAGGGATACACTGAGGAATATATATCTAGTTTATGTAAAAAGATAGCATTAGAAACTCTTTCTTATTTCAAGACGGAGACCCTAGCCCTGATATTCTTTCAATCAAGTAAACATGCCTGTTCTCCTCCTTTTTTGAAGAATGAATGAATACATATAAGCTACTTGCTACCCTCCAAGATTCAGACTCTTGTCCCATGTATGCTTGCTGTTGTTCTGAAAGATCGCTACTGGTTGAAGTGTTCGAAATCTGAACCTTGTGAATCATTCAAAACCAACAAGTGGTCTAAGTTTTATAGTACTAAGATATGTGGAAACAAGTATTCGTTACTTCCACGAAGTTTTGTATGCTATTGGAAATCTGCGTGGAGAGATGATTCGGCCACCGTCCCTTAGGTTCACCCTAAAATTGCAAACAGCCAAAGGTTCAACCTGTACTTGTATCCTTCCAAACTTAGATGTGTCATACATGTAATAATGCAACAATATGTTTTTTTTAGTTGACCATGAAATTGGTCTCTTGTTTTTTATGGAAATATAAATCTTTGTGAAAGTGCAGACATTTGGCTGCTTGGTCTATTATTTTATCTACAGCAAACCTGGTGATGATGTCTGTTTCCGGTGACTTCCATATATAATCTACTACATATGCTTTACTTATTCTTTTGTGTCGCATCTTTCTATACTATACTACTAGTCTGCTATTCATTGTATGTGTGTCTCTTCCCATTGCTTGTTGAGCATTCATGCAAAATGGTTATGAACAATGATGTGATGCAGCACACCTTGCTATGCTTTTAGTGATCAGACCTTCATTTGTATTTATCTATTTTTTGCATGGAATGACATATTTAATTTGTCAATAACAGCCCTATCACTTTTAATTCCAGCTGACTCTGAACATTGGAGTAGAGCAAGGTGCTTGTTCAGAAGTGTGAATTGCATGGAGATGGGAATGACTCCTGAAGTAATGTATGGACAAAATGTTTTTGTTCCTACTACTGCAAATCCGTACCAATATGGTTATGCAGGTAAAAGGAAATGTCCTATCTTTGTATTATGCCTGTCATTGGTGCTTGCCGCCTTTCAGTATTTCATTTGATGGTAACCAATTTGTCAAATGCAGAAGTTGGATCACCGATGGAATGGTATAACCACCCGAGCTCTTTAGGATATGATGGCCAAGATATTTACTATCCGGTTAGTATATACAAATAAAAGACTTTGATACTTAATTGGTGCCCTTTACAGTCACGTGTTTTAATATGTTCATTCCTTTCGGGTTGTTTGCAGGCTGAAGGCATGCAATGCGTATACTATGCTGCCCCAGACAGTGGATCTATGCATCCTACCTACAGTCCTTACCCTTCTGATCCTTCTTTCGTACCCGACGGCCCATTTATGCCTCAGGAGTATGTTGCTGACCCTGCTAACTCCACATGCCAAATAGCCCCGACATCCTATTACATTCCAGCTGTTCTTCCTTATGCACAAGATGGTGTCCCGGGAAGCGCAACCACACCTCTTCACTCCTCCAATGTTGCATTTCTTCCTGGAATACCAGGTTATGCTGCAACATCTGCGAATGCAGCATTTCCTTTAATTGCTCCCGTTACCACAAAAAGCGACATTGTTATGCATCCACCTGTACACTCTTCTATTGTACCTTCAAAGCAGTTCCAGGACCATGCAAAGCTGCCAAAGGTTCAACTGCACAATTCGGTTCCACAGAAGCAAGAGCTGCCAGATAGATGCATGGTGCCTGCTAAACTCCCTCATACTTCTCAGGTAGGCAAATTTATAAGCTATTACTGATCGACATTTCTTTTGTCAAGTTGCAGTGTATTTGTGATTAATTCTTATCTATAGAGGGAATTATTAACTTTCCTTAACCACTGTAAGATTCGCCTTTTCGGGTAGGGCCTGTATTGTGCCTCCTCCACAAGATAATCTTGTCCCTCATGAACATGTTCACACCATTATAATCAAAGTTAACTTTTTAGTGGAATGTTTATTAGGTAACTTCATTCACTCAATGTATCACACCACTGGATGTCTCGTCTTCATGCTGAAGTTTTTTCCAGGATTGCTTCAGGCAGGGTACTGGTAGTTCATTAAAACGCCTTTAGCAAGGAACCTAAGTTTTGGAAGTTGTTCAGAAGTTAACTTTCAGTAACTTATATGGGGCATTGCCTTTTTGTTTTTGGATTACTTTTAGCTAAATGAACTCTGAACTTATAAACACATTCCATCTGTGAATGTTTTGGACATCAGGACATGATTATGTGGGGGCCTTGTTTTATCTAAACCCAAAGGGAGTTAAGTTGACCTTGTCTGAGCTTTTCCTATTTCTATGCTGTACTGTGGGTCTTAATTTAGTTCAGGGGTTCTTTAGCAAACTGTAGTTTGCTTCTATAGTAATGAAGCCGATGCATGTTATATAAATATTGTACTGATTTTTTATTGCTTGTTTTCAGTATAGCATGTTTTACTTGTAGTAACCTGTGTGTCATCTGTCCCCAACTGACATGTCTTGTTTATGGCAGGTATCGGCACATTTGTCTGGAAACAATTGCCTTGGATGTGCTGCTGGATCTGATCTTCAGAAGTGGGCTGCCTTGAGAAATTCCAGCCATCTTCAAAGTCAAGTGGTCATCTGAATGGTACTGGCCAAAAAGTGCATAGCTTAGTTGATTCTGAGAAACCAAGCAATCAGAGCTCTGCCATAATTGTGAAATCTTACACATCAAGGCTCCCTGTTGGTAATCCGGATGGGACAATCATTATAAGAACCGACCAGTACAACAGAGATGATCTCCGAATCGACTATCACGTATGCAAAGTTCTTTGTTATCAAGTCAATTGGTGAGGCAGATGTGCACAAATCGATAAAGTATGGGGTATGGTCAAGTTCGTCCAATGGAAACAGCAAGCTAGATAGTGCATTCAGGGATGCTGACAGGATATCAAGGAGGCATTCTACTAAATGTCCAGTTTTCTTGTTCTTCTCTGTGAGTATTGATTTATTGAACATCCATAAAATTTTGTGTTCAAAGTTCAACAATTGAATTTTTTTTATTATGTTTATCAGGTCAATGGTAGTGGGCACTTCTGTGGCATGGCTGAGATGGTTGGACCTGTTGATTTTCACAAGGACATGGACTTCTGGTGTCAGGATAAATGGACCGGATGCTTTCCTGTGAGATGGCATGTCGTTAAAGATATACAAAATTGTTCTTTGCAGCATATCACACTGCAGAATAATGAAAACAAGCCTGTGACACACAGCAGAGATACACAGGAAGTAAGTGTGGCATGTCCTGTTTTGCATTGAATTTGTTTTAGTACTGTTAAATTGTTTGATTTCAGTAAGTAGTTTATTTATCTTGAGCATCTCCGTAGTCAGCTGCTGTAATAACTTGGCTCTCGTATGAATGTGGAGGTCTGATGTCATGATCTGTCGCAATGTCTCATTTGCAGATACCATACCTTCCTGGAATATCTATGATCGAGATCTTCAAAGGCATCAAAGCGAGGTTCTGCCTGTTTGATGATTTTATGAGATATGAGGCAGAAGAGGCAAAAAGAAGACACACAGAAGGTGCAAGCTGAGTTACAATGCTCCAGATTTTGTACCTGTCTCACAGCGTACAAAAGATGCTTCTGACACTCAGCAGACAAAATCCAGCAGCGTGCTGGTAGACAGAACATCTGAGATACAAAATGTGGCCGAGAAGCCGCATGATGCTAAGGCGATCATCAAACCTCAGGAACCGTGCGTCTGTGAAAAGCAGGCCAGTGAGGCTGAGAAAGAGAATGGAGTACAGGAAAGTCATTGCAGTGGCAATCAGAGCCAAGAGGATGCAGCGAAAACTGTAACTAACCATCCACCAGCTTCAAGCTTGAAGGCAGGTGCAGAGGGAAACAGCAGTACTGGAAGAAGGTGAAAATCCAAAGCAGCATGCAGACAGCGGTGCTGCCCAGGGCTCACTGAAAGCACCTGAAAAGCGGCTAAATGGAGTTAGCGGCACTGCGAGTGCAGTTCCAGAGGGTGGTGAGGAGCAGAGGGTCTTTGCCAAACTTGGTTCTCTCAAGATCAGTTCCAAGGCAGTGGAGGCTGACCATAAAACTAGCACAGTTGGTGTGGAGAAGCGGCTAAATGGAGTCAGCGGCTCTGCGAGTGCAGTTCCACAGGGTGGCGTGGAGCAGAGGGTCACTGCCAAACTTAGTTCCCTCAAAATCGGTTCCAAGGCAGTGGAGGCTGACCGTAAGACTAACACAGTTGGTGTGGTGACAATCGGCTCGATGCCGGTCCGGGTTGACAGTTGTGACGTCTAGTGGCCAGCAGGAGCTTTTGTTTTGGCTTCACAATTTTTGCCCTTCTGGGTTATAATCTTTGGTGCTCAAGGCTTCTATTTTCCTTTCTTTTGGTAGAATGCCTGTCTTGGTTGGTGATTCCTAGCTTCTATATGTCATCAAAAAAAGAAAAGAAAAAGATGAATAGTTAGGTTCTAGTTTCGTTGGGTGAAAAGCTAGTTTTGCAGGCAGCGTTCTGATGGTGGTGGTTTCTTTTGTGGAAAAGAAGGGACTATAAGATGTCTTCGTTTTAATGACACTATTATGAAAGAAAAAAAAGAGAAGGATTAGTAAACCTGGACTCTGGTGTGTGATTTCTTGCTTGCTCTATCTTTCCTGCTTGTTTAATTTCTGTTGTGGCAGGATCTTATGGGCGTTGCCGGAAAATCAGATGCGTCAAAAATTGTGTGGTGTGATCATATAGGGTGGCGTATTTTTCTTTGTAATATTATTAAGGGAATTTGGTGTTTCTACCCTTACTATAGACTGAAGATGCTTGCTAGAAATCATTGTTGAAAGTAGGATCGGACTTGTGCGCAGATTGTTTGGTGGAGAGTCGTGTGGTTGCGCAGCGACAAAGGATGTTGTTGGCCATGACAGCCATCTTGCCAGATTTTGGACATGTTGGTTCAAACGAGCAGTGAATGAGTCGGTCCGGTCGTCCTCTTAGCGGCTCATCTGTCGGGCCACTTGAAGGCCGGCCGGCACACTATTCTTCTCTGTTGGGTCAGTGCTCTGCTGAATGAGGCACGTCACAGTAATGGATGGATGCCCATATTGTTTGGGTTTGCCTGGGACTCGAGGTTATCCAGGTCCAGCCAATTGCCATCACAATTCACAGGGTGGTAACTTACTGCTGTGAATTTCTCTAGTGGGGTTGGCTGCTAAAAAACGCCAGACTCACCAAAGGTAGTGCGAGGAACCTTTGGTCTTGTTTAAGGCAGGCAGCAGAAGAATCTGTGTGTGTTTGTGATTAAAGTCGCCATCGGTCCTGCTTGCCAGTTGGTCTTTTTTTTCTCTCTCTCTCGAATACTTGCCAGTTGGGTCTTTAATTAATCCGATGCGCGCTGTCTGCTTAATGGAACAGCAGTGGTGACCATCCATGGATGTGGATGATACTACCGTCCTCTTTGCTGGAGCTGAGCTGAGCTAGGTACTCTGCTTCCTTTGCTATGTTACTCTTGGCTTTGGGGATTCGGATTCCTCGTCCTGTATGAGGTATCACCGTATCAGTACATGAGGTATATGCAATACTTAAAACGTGAATAGCTGCAACACAAATGTGACATGGTAGAGCCTTTTCTTGTGTTCAAAACCATAGGAACGTTGAAATGGGAGGACCAAATGGTCCATAGAGATACCAGATACAGGCATAATGCATTGGATGGTCAGCTGAGCCAAAGCCAATACAGTCCAGGAAAGAAGATGCTGAGATACACCTTTTCCCTGTTGTTGGACCATCAAATAAAGACTCTTTTCCTTTCTATATTTCCTCCGACGATGCTCTAGCCTCTCATTTGGGTCTATATCGTCCTCTCCGCAGTCACAGCATCGTCTCATCTGTCGGGCCACTTGAAGGCCGGCCGCCACCGTACCAGCGTGCATGTTAAAAAAACTAGATGATACCCCTCATAAAGGACGATTTGTGGAAAGTTTCTATAGATTGATGTAGAAGTCTCAACAATTATAGTTTAACTAATTTCAAAGTAAGTATTTATAAGAAATATATAATAATAATAGTTTTGTATGGTATGGAAATAAACAAAATCCAACCAAAAGAGATCTGTCATAGTCATGAGGATACATTACTGGATCACTATGATAGGAGTAACAATGAGATTTCTTATTGTACTAACTACTTATGCAGTGCTGGTGGGAAGGTTGCATGCATTGTTGAGAATGTCCTGCATGTGGTTGTGGGAAAAAGCAGCATTAGTGTTCTCTCAAGTCTCAACGCCCGATGAAATGGAGTAATTAGAAAGCAGGAGAGAGGCTCTCAACGCGTGATGAAATGGAGTAATTAAGGCCCTGTTTCGCTTGAGCTTATCAGCCAGAATCAGCTCTACTTTTTAGCCATGGGAACAGTGTTTTTCTCTCACAAGTCATAACAAATCATATACAAATCAGCCATACAATCAAGCACACATCCTGCCGAACAGGGCCTAAAAAGCAGCAGAGGTACGGTGACACCAATATTTATCGTACGACATGGATACTTACCATCTAACATACGACACATATACTTCCCATATGATGTGGCCAGCAAAGACATGATATGGGAGGAGACGATCTCAAGAATGTCCCGCGATGACCAAGGAAATGCCGCCTCGGTGTCCGCCATGGGGCCGAGCAGGGAGGAGCTCCATGGTGGCGAACCTGGCGGTAGCGGATCGGACTCGTCACCACCGGCCAACTCGATGGCATCCAATATAAGCGACCATCGCCGACTGGCAGCAACACTGATCGAGCTTGTTCCCCAAACCAAAGCACCTGCTGCTTCCCATGGAGAAGCCGAGGACGCAAAGGATTTGGAGATCCTGCATGTGTTGACGGTGCTCGCCGAAGTATTCCCTGAGAAAAAAACGAAAGGCTGAATATAGGGTCATACATATCGTTAGACCCCATGCCTCTCCATAGCCACGCAGCATATCAGTGGACGTCGTTTATATTGGATTGGTAGTCCGGGACGCGTTGGATCAGAAGCCGTAGGGTCGAATTGATTGTTTAATCTATTGGCACCTGAGTTGTTCATCCATTTGATCATGCATGCGTTTCTACTTTATTCCCTCTCTACTGATTTGTTTTCTAGAAGATATTTGGACGTCTCTTCGCATGGCTGAAATGACGGCGAGGTTGGCCAGCCTCTTGACATCCAGGAGATCGATGGAATCACGGGACACTTCAGCTTCAACTGCACATTAACTTGTGTTTGTGGGCCCCTAGATTACGTGGCTCTCTGAAATCGCAAAGAAATACGGTAGTGGGGTTTTCTCTACAAGATAAAGAAAATTTTCCTTTGCGCTTTACCGATGAGCCCGGGCAGCAGCATGGGGTTGCTGGGTGGTGGCTCCAACAGTGCACGTTATGTCGTTGCCAGTGTAGTATAGGGCATCCGGAGTGTTATCGACCTTAAGGCCCAGGTGGTAGTTTTAAGAGCGACCTTATACATAATGGAGATTGACCATATCCCAAAAAAGTTAAATGCCCGGTCTCAGACTTAGGATCCGGCCTCAGAGAACAAGGGCTTGCTCGGTTGCTTAGGAAGGAGGTCCTGGAACAATTCCTTATACTTTGTATAGTCTTAAGAAGCTGGAATTGTTTCTGGGTCCATTCCCAAAGAACCGAACAGACCCTAAACAATTCGTCGCTCGTGAGAAACTGCAGAATGAGGAGGTTCTTTTTGATAACCCAATGTCGAGTTATCTTCATTTCTCATCCCTCGACTAACCTCCTGACCTCATCTTGTAGCTTTGCCATGACGTGGCTTTCGTTTAGCTCAGCCATGACGGGCTCTAGTACCCAGATACAACTGTCAGTGCCCGCGCCAAACATAATTGCCTGATGATCCATTAAAATTACCCAATACCTACCACTACTGGAAACCGGCATTTTGCCGAGTGCCGGAGGCTTTACTAAGTGTATTTTATCGGGCACTCAGCAAAGACGGTCTTTGCTGAGTGCCAAGTAAAATACGCTCGGCAAAAAAAAAAAAAGCACTCGACAAAGATGGCTTTGCCGAGTATTTTTTTTGGCACTCGGCAAAGATGTATTTTGCCGAGTGCCATTTTTCGGCACTCGGCAAAATGCGTCTTTACCGAGTGCCATTTTTTAGCACTCGGCAAAATGCGTCTTTGTCGAGTACCTTTTTTCTGGCACTCGACAAAGATGTATTTTGCCGAGTGTCATTTTTTGGCACTCGGCAAAATACGTCCTTGCCGAGTGCCTTTCTTTTGGCACTCGGCAAAGAGGCATTTTGCCGTGTGCATTTTTTTTTGCCCTCAGCAAATCATTTTTTTCAAAGCAATTTTTGAGGCCCTAAATGTATTCAAATGAAAAACTTTTCAACTACAAAGTTGTATAACTTCTCAAGATCTACAAAGTTTATTTTGGTTATTTCTTTATTTGACAAAGGGACAATAACGTTGTTCATAAAATCTACATATCTCTCATATTAGTTTCATGAAAGTAGAAGAGAGATATATAAGATTTGTGAACAATGTTACTACCACTATGTCGGATGAACAAATGATCAAAATAAACTTTGTAGATCTTGAGAAGTTATGAAATTTTGTAGTTGACAACATTTTGATTTGAAATCATCTTGTCATGCAAAAACGACGTTTGAATTTGAAAATTTTAAAATTTGAATTTTTCAAAAGACCTCGGATGGAAAAACTTCCTAAATAAAAATTGTAGATCTCTAAAAGTTATGAAACTATGTAGTTGTCAACTTTTTGATTTGAAATCATCTTATCATGCAAAACTACGTTTGAATCTCTCAAGTTTGAAATTCAAATTTTTCAAACGAACTCGGATGGAAAAACTTCCTAAATGAAAATTGTAGATCTCGAAAAGTTATGAAACTTTGTAGTTGACCACTTTTTGATTTGAATTCGTTTAGGACTTAAACAAGTAATTTACTCTCGGTTTAGTATAATATATGATGATAGATAACGAGCCTTTACCGAGTGTATTTCGGGCTTTGCCGAGTGCCGTAGGCACTCGGCAAAGTGCCGGTTTCCGGTAGTGTACGACATCAACGAACCGTATGAAAGAACTCAAACAATATAAGGACAGAGATATTGAGGTTGTTTTCTAGCTTTGCCATGGCATGTAGTTTTCTCTTGAGCTTAGCCATGGCGAGCTCTAGAGCTAGACACGATGTGCCAGTGCCCGCTCCAAACATGGCCTGATGATCCATCAAAATCACTTGATGCCTAAGACACCATCGAACAATGAAATGCACATCATCAAAATCACTCGTGAACTTTAACTAAGTTACAAAAAGTATATATATTAAAATCTAAATAAATGCACATGCTTCAATGGTAGATTTAGTGAAAATATTTAACATTGTAGAGGTTTATATACTTTATTTGAACTTGGTCTAAATTATATAAGTTTGGTTTAGCACAAAACTAAAACAACCTAAATATTAGAACTGAGGAAGTATTGATCCCACTAGTACTCAATAACTCCTCCTTAAGGCATAACAGAACATCGATGAAATATGTGCTCTGTGTCAACAATGTAACGCTTTTTCTCGAGTTGATGCTGATTCAGCAAATTCTTGCTATCAACACCTTGTCAAGTTTTCATGACAAGAACGGGACCTTCAAATCTGACGAGTTAGAATAGTCAACAATTGTGGTTAGGGAAATGCTTTTGATGGTTGACTGACACCAATTTCAACAGGTAACTTATTATCATCTTCCCAAAGTCTAACTCCTGTAGTGTCCATTAATTTGAAACCCATAAAAAAAATTGACAACGGATTGCTTAATGTTTTTAAATTGCTTCAAATTCTTGCAATCAACACATGGGTAGTATACAAATCCATCACCCCAACAAGGGCATAACTATTTGTGTTATACACGCCTTGGAGGCCTTCACTATAGAATGTTCTACGCTATTCACAAACTCAGGACTTCTGTGCTTCAAAGTGTACATCCATGCATACTCAATTCAAAATCTAAATTATAAATTAAACATGCATGGGACTGAATAAAATTGAAACTCTATAGATAAGCACAAATATGGGAGGTATTATTTCAAAATTTTAGGGGGGGGGGGTCTTGTGTTCCTAGCCTGGTTTTGAAGTCTAATTGTGATTTTCCCGCATTTATTTAACCTTGTGATTTTGCCCTTGCTTTTTTCAAAACCAAGGCAAAGTTTATCCATGCTCCGTTTAGAGGAGTTAACAGTGTCAATTCAACTAAAAAGTACTAATTTTCCCTTTGATCCTATATATGTATTGAAATTTCCCTAATGGGAAGGAGTGCACCCTATCAAAGAACTTCTAATAAAAATATTGTGAAAGCATGTATGAAGACATGTGAAACCAATGAACCATGTCACAAAAGCGGTGGAAGGAGCCGAAGCCAAAGACGAAGACATTAGGAACATCAACATCAAGGCACTTGCAGCTAGAAGCCTCAGAAGTTAGCACATGTATAGGCTAGAGTCGTGCACGTGCTCTTTTCTCCGTCCCCTTTTTTCCCACGGGGTTTTGAGATGGAGTTTCTAGTGAGGCGCGCACGCGTAGGTTGCAAATGGCGATCCTCGCAACTAAGGCTTGAGTTGTATTTGTGCCTCTTCTGGTATGAGCATCTACCAGGTCATATAGTACCGGACATAACCTAGTAGCTGAGGGGATGTTGTTGGGGGAGCCCATAATAATATGGGCCAAGTCCTCCTAGAGGAGGCCCAACTAGCGCTATCAGAGTGACATGTAAAACTCACCCCACCAAAGGGGTGCTTGTAAATTACCGTTGTCTATATATATGTGCCTTAACATGAAGCAAGAGGGGCTCTCTCCTCTCCCACTCATTTTGCAAACCTTAGTAGCCGCTTCTCTCTGCTCACTATTTAAACCTATTCGGGATCGCTATCCCAACAAACCTAATAAAGGAAAAATGCTTGCTTTTTTTTTCTAATCTCATTATTTTAGGTACTTCATGTCTTTTAATGTAAACTTCTCTTACTTTATGTAGGTTAGCTTCAAAGCTTTTAATATAAACTTTCTTTCTACTTCTTAGGTTCAATTTAAGTGCATACCACATAGTACAAGGAAAAAAACCAAATATATCATCAATAATGTTGGATGGTCCATACTTCTGTGCACTTTTATTCATGAGTTTATTTATTCCACTACACACAAACACACCATCACCAGACAAATCACAAATTATAAAGGACGTCCAAATTATAACTAATCCAAGATGCATGTATAGTTAAAGTTTAGGGATCGAATTGATAACAAAAGGAACACAATAACCTTTGGAACTCTTCTTACTACTATCCTCATACTCACTATTCTTCATCAACATCCTGTCATCTCATCGGGCTTTCACTTCTGCATAAGTATATAGGGAAGTAGAAAAATGCAAACATACAGGGTTAGGATTTAGCCAAATCGTGCTTTCTCGGCTGGTGGAGCTTTTGTGGTGATAGCTGGGAACTTATAGATTCTGTTGCTATCTCGTTTATTCTGCTGTAATAAGTGTTTATTGGTTTCTGATACTGTGGGTCCACGGGTAGCGTTGTTGTCTGTTGGTGCTCAGACAGTTTGGGTGGTGGTTGTGTTGGTGGTAGCCTTAGTATGCATTCTCTTAGCTGTCCTGTTCTACTTTCTGCCAGACTATACTCACTCTGTACGACTTGTTATATTTCTATTATGGTTAATGGAAATGGGGACAACCTCCGGTTCTAAAAAAAATCATTGTCCCGAACACTAGTGTCATTATCCATTCTAGTCTGCTCATCTTGGGGGCAGTCATGGCTCAACATGGTCATCGTCACCGTGAAATCTAGTGAACAAAGAAAAGAAGAAAAACATTGTTAAGTTGCTTGTCAATCTAGTGAACAAAGTAAGAAAAAAGAACATTGTTACTGTTAAGTTGCTTGTGGCATGTGATCAGATGCTAAACTTGCACCTCACTTACCATTCTAGTTTTCTCCACCACCATAATATGGAGGATAATATCTTTTCCCTCAAAGTTTACACCAATTGGAAATACTAAATCTTTGCAACTTTTGACTTTTGACCTCCATTTCTTTACATCTACACATCATGACTTCAATATCCTGCTCACTAGGAATCGTGGCATGCACCTCCAATTCATTCCGGAGCATTCCCCAAGTGAACGTGTTGATGTCGATGTCTGTCCTCCTAATGTTGAATTTACCGCTATTCACCAGGACAGATGCATCGTCATCACCTTTCAAAGCGAAGCCAGCAAATACCCTTCAAGGCCAACAGCTTCGTGATCAAGTTCGCGCCAGGGAAGCATGTGGCGTGGTAGCACATCAGCAAGGCGATATACCCTGCAGAGACAGGCAGGGGCAAATAAGGGAGGGGCGCGCCATGCATCGTAGCGAAGTCTAGCTAGTTCATGATGCTTCACTGGCCGGTCTGTTCAATTTCTTTTCTTCTCTGGAAACACAATCCTTAAAACTACCCATTACACAGGTATACTCCCCTGTCCAAAAAAAAAAAATACAATTCTCACTTCTCTACAAGTTAAGTGATTTCAACTTTAACCAAAATTATAAAAAGAACTAACATTTATCATACAAAATAAGTATAGATTAATAATTCATAATAAATTATGTTTGAGACATAGATGTTAATACTAATTACTATAAATTTGATCAAACTTTAGCAAATTTGTTCGGTACGAATCCTATAGTTGCGTTTTTTTAGACGGAGAGTGTACACATTTGAAAGATTGTTTATGGAGTATATAACATTTCACTTACAACAACAAATAAATAGTACTTATTTTTTCCAAATATGATTGCAACTAATGGGCCCAAAAGTATAGTCTTTATTTATATGGTTGATCCCAAATGATGTGACCATTTTAAAAAAAGTATATTATACTATTATTTAAATGTTATTTATAGGATGATCTACTAAAAGCAGTTGTCCCTCGTTCTCGCTTCATGAGTCAAATACTTTTAACTTTGATCAAATATATACAAGAAAATATTAATATTTATAGTACATAATTAGTATTATTAGATAGATCGATGAATCTAGTTTTATAATCAACTTATTTGAAGATACAAATATTGTTAATATTTTCTACAAAATCAGTGAAATTTAACAAATTTGACTGACACAAATGCCATAGCGACACTTATTCTGGGACGGATGAAGTATGTGTGTCGCAAGTTTTCACCAAAAGTTGGTGGTTGTCTTCTTTTTCTTTTATAGAAAAATTTATTACTCCCTTCACCCAAAAATAATGTAAACTCGCTCCACGAGGAGTCCAAGAATTTTAAGTTTGACTAAGTTTATAGCAGATATTATCTAAATTCAGATCTTCAATTAGGTTTATTATAGAAATATATTTCATGATTAATCTAATGATACTTATTACGCATCATAAACATCAGTAAGTTTTTATATACTCCCTCCGTTCCTAAATATCTGTCGTTTTCGTTTATCGAGAAACAACTTTGACTAAATATATATAAAATATTAATATTTATGGTACATAATTAATATCGTTAGATAGATATTTACATCTAGTTTTTCAATAAATTTATTTGGTGATACAAATGTTTGCACGTATTTTCTATAAACTGAGTCAAGCTTTCGGCACGGAAACCATCGACGACAGTTAATTTGGGACAGAGAGAGTATATATTTGGTCAAGATTAAGAATTTTTTACTTTTCAAAAAGCGAAATTTATATTTTTTTTGGATGGAGGGAGAATGATCTCGTTTATCTAGAAATAACCTACGAAATTGTGAGTAGCTGACTAATAAATTTTGAAATTAGCTAACACTGTAAGGACTTCGTATTGATGGCTAACAATTAGACAGTTGAGTACATAACTTTTACTGGGAATAGAATAAATGAACTCGTTTATCTAGAAATAACCTACGAAATTGTGAGTAGCTGACTAATAAATTTTGAAATTAGCTAATAAGTCACTATAAGGACTTCATATTGATGGCCACAGTGCTTGGCGTCAGGGTTTTAAATCTCTGGTATAGCTTCCATTTAGACATAGTTGTTCAAGAAGATTTTGCCCTAGCGACCGGATCCGTATGTGCATCGAGCGCTGGCGACCACACCCATGAGCCCCAGTGGCAGCGCCTACATGCCCCCACCTGGCCCTGGTTGTGCCAACGCCCAATGGCGGCTGAGCCCGCACTCCTCGACGGTGGTCATGCCCGTGCTTGGCCAAAGGTAAATTGGACCACTGCTCACAAAGGGGCTCACCAAAGCAGGTTGAAGTTGAGAGAAACAACCTTTTCAGTTTCATTTGTGAGAACATATTTTAAAGAGTTTTATATGTGAAGCTATTTAGAAAAATACATGTTGAACACAAAATAACTCGAAAAGCTATATGAAATGCCGTGTCTAGCTTTATTTTTGACCGCTTTTTCCATAGAACCAGCGGTAAAAATAATGTTACTCGCAAAAGAGAAAACGGTAAAAACAATGTTGTAAAAATGTTTTATCTAGAAGGGCCATGTAGTTCATCCGCAATCAATGTGCAAGCATCGATGACGATTGACGATATCGGTGCACGCGGGTCCGGACGCTCGACAAGAATTGACATGTAACTTTGATTGATCGCTGTTTGATGATAATTAGTTTATTAGTCGATGATTATATGTTGATTATTGAATAGCTCAGTACATGCATGTTAATCGATCGGTGGAAGGGATACGTCTACCTTTGAATCATTGAGGATCGGAGTAGGTACCGTACCCATGGTACCCTAAAGCATGCATCGACGGATTCATCAGTCAACCGTGAGATTGATACCCTATAGATGCCTCACGGTTGACTGATAATCCATCAGTCTACTACAATAAAAATAATATTTTTTTATTTTAAATTATAAGACGTTTTAACTTTTCTAGATACATTGGTTTTACTATATATATAGACATAGCGTATATTAAAAAAACAAAATATCTTATAATCTAAGTAATTACCTAAAATAAAAACATGAGCATTGCACATATGTTCCGAATTGGAGATTTAGACCAAGACTAGATGAATAAGTCGTAACACAAAAAAAAACTAATCAAATCAGATTACTTAGAAATTTAAATCTAGATGACAAGTTCAAGCACAAAATGAGGGCTCATTTGGTGCGGCTCTCACACACCGGCTCCGCGTGTGGCTCCCGCACTATAGTGGACAAAGCCACACTAAACGAAATCACGCAGAGGAGCGCTTTTGTCCTTCCTTGTGTGGAGCCGGAGCTGTTTTGGTGTCTAGAGTTGAAGCGCCAAAAACTGGCTCCACCTATTGGGCTTCGGCTTCGATGACAGAACACCTCGCACATAGTTGCATTAAATGGACCCTAAATCTAATTAGATGAGCGTGCAACTATTGAAATTTGTTTAAAGATCTTGATGTATTCTACTGAAATTAAAGGAGAGCATTGGCATATTCACACCTTGAGGACATCGCCACCTTTTTGGGGGGCTGGTCGATGAAGTGTAAAGGAGAATGTTTTATATGTAGCAAACGGGCGTGGCTAGCACCCGGACGTCCGGACACTAGCCCCCGTCTGGACGCCCACGCCGCTGCCCTCCCGTCCCACGTGTAACACCCTAGGTGTTTAGGCTTCCACTAAATTGCATGTCATTTCATAAACATGTGCATTATCTATGTCATCATGTCATTATCATTGAAACATACATATGCAACATTTTAAATTGTATGTGTCGGTGTTTCGTACAAGCACCGGCAAGTGAATTTATAGTAATGCGCGTTAGGCTCGGATGGTGCGCTAAAGGACACAGGATTTATACTGGTTCGGGCGAAACGTCCCTACGTCCAGTTTGTTGCTGCTTGTGTTATTAGCACCGTAACGATCGTAGTAAGGGATACAAAGCGCCGAGAGAGGACTGGTCCCAAGTCTACGATCGAAGGATTGAAAGGTGGTCAAGAGCCAGAGGCTGCCTGAATGTGTGTGAGTGCGTTCTATTGTTTTGTCCTCCTTTTCTTCCGTCCCCCTTGATGGAAGAAAGCGCATCCCCTTTATAGATGAAGGGGCCGGCTTTACAAGGGTAAGGGCTCCAGGACGCGTACTCTACTTAGTCTTGTGGCTCACGTCTACCTAGTCAGGTCCTCCACTCTGATGAGTGCGAAGGAAGATAAGTGTTTACAATGTTGTCGATGTCTCGTGAGGATGTCGGGTTAGTCACGAACGTCGCCTGCGATGCAGTGGTTTTGACTTATGAGCCTCCCCCAGCCTTGCTCCGCACGCCTTCTGGTTCTCATGAGTCCTCGTTGGGAGAATGCGGGTCGGGGTTCGGTGTAACGCCGTGGTCAAGGCCTTCGATTGGGAGGACACGAGGGGGGAAGCGGGCGCCGCTCCCTCGGGTCCACCGTGTGGTGACGGAATACCCATCGTTCGTGGAGATAGCAAATCCTTTCTGGAGCGTAGCGGTTGTCGTAAATATATCTTCGTCGGGTTCCGTGTGTCAGAGTGAAGGCGGCGCCTACAACTCTACAGGTGAGGTGCACGCACTGTAATACCTTTTGGGCTCTGCGGCGCCGGAAGGGTCTAAAGCTTCGATCTGTCGTTCCTGGCGGTGCTTTTCTCCGCCAGGCGCAGGTATGGTCGTTGGAGCCATGGTTGACCCGAACGTCTTATCTCGCCCCTGTACCCATCATTATGAGGGATATATATCGATCGAGGCGAGGCTCGTTCGGGCCGTCGGGTGAGTGGTGACCCGCCTCCTCGGGGGTCGGGCGAGACGGAATTCATCCTCGGCCCTCGGGCGAGACCGAGCCCGCCCTCAAGGCGTCCAGGCGAGGCGGAGTTTATCCTCGGCCCTCGGGCGAGACCGAGCCGCCCCTATAGGCGTCAGGCGAGACGGAGATTAGCCTTGAGCTTTTGGGGCGAGGCGGGGTTATCCTACAAAGGCGTCGGGGTGGTGACCCCGCCCCTCGGGTCAGGCGAGACGGAATTCATCCTCGGCCCTCGGGCGAGACCGAGCCCGCCCTCAAGGCGTCGGGCGAGGCGGAACCGAACTCCTGTCACTCGAACAAGGGATGACATGGAGCCCTTATGCATCTAGAAGTTTTTCACGTTCGGTGGTCATCGGTTCCACCTTCTGGGGTACCCTGGTATTAGGTCCCCGACAGTAGCCCCCGAGACTCCAGGTGATTCGGGTAGAACCGCCTGGAGGGTGTTTTTGATTTCGTTGAAGCTAATTTGCCGGAGGGTGCGCGCGAGCGCACCCGATGGGTGTAGCCCCCGAGCCCCCGGGTGACTCGAGTAGAGTCGCCCGGGGGGTTGTATCGGCCCCTTCGCGGGTAAGGCTGAAGGACTTAATTTTTCATCAACTGGGTGTTTTTCCGAGTGGGTCGTGGCGTCCCGTTTACTGGGGACTGATTCGGGGCCGTCCTCACTGGTGCTTCTACCCTTGGTGGCGGATTGTTCGTGGATTCCTTCTTAGTTGGGCCGGCCGGCGAGTTGCTGGGCCCTAGGTGGGCCAAAGAGAAAAGAAACGGGCCTTTGTGGCTTGTGCTTCCCCGGTGGGTGGAGAGTCCGGATTCGCTTGGGGAAGGCGGACCGTCCGCCGAGATTTTTTGGGATGAGAGGATAGGGACTGCGCGCGCGTGTCCCGTGACGTGACTGTGCGGTGGCGTCGCGTGGGAACCGGAGATCGAGGCGGACGGTTGCCCTCTCGCGTCCGTCATCGCCCTATAAAACCGCGGGGTTCGCTCCCGTGGTCCCGTGTTTCACTCCCCTTCCTTTGCGTTCGAAACATCCGCCGTAATCTTCCCGAGCCTCTTGCGCCCGCGACGCCACGTCGGCCGACTGCGTTTGTGTTTGACGCCGTTAAGCTCGCGCGCCGCCCTTCCCCTCCCCGCTTCAATGGAGTTGTGGGGCAGATCAAGCATCACTTCCGGCGTCTGGAGGGCCTCGTCCGCCGTGGCCTTCTCCGCCCACTATCCGCCCGCCCAGAGGGAGGTTACTCCCGCGACGAGGGTGAGCCGGTGTCACCTGAAGGGTATGTCGTCTCCTTTGCCATCTTCCATGAGCGGGATTCGGGTACCGCGCATAGATTTCTTCGGGGCTATTAGATTACTATGAGGTAGAGCTGCAGCATCTCACTCCCAATGGGATTCAGCATATGGCGGCGTTCGTTGCCCTGTGCGAGGGTTTCCTGGGGATCGATCCCCATTTTGATCTGTGGCGGTATTTCTTTAGCATTAGTCTGTCGAAGAGGAAGATTGGGGGGAAAGAAGTGGATGCGCCGATGGGGTGTGCCAGCATTCACCTGCGCCATACCCGGTCGAAGGTTACCCGTACATGCGCGTCGACTACATCCAACAAGGGATGGCATTCGCAGTGGTTTTATGTTAGGGATGATGTGAGTGCCACCCACCGAAGTACACCGGACGTCTTATTGTGGGTGCCCCGGCGTCGTGGGGGTTGGCGCGTCGACTAAAGACAAGAAACATATCTCCGACCTTCTCTCCGCCCTCCATGCCACTCAAGGGTCGGGGTGTAAAGGGTCGGGAATTATCGGGCGCCTACCACGCGAGGAGGTGGCACCACCGATGGCGCGTGTGCTTCCCCGCATCGGATGATGCCGGGATATCGTTCGAGGGGCGGTGCTCTGTTGAGGCGCTCCCTTATTCGGAAGTGGCGCAGCGTATCAAGGAGGCGACGAGCCGACGAAGGATTCCGCCGGCGAGGTCCTCGACATCGTGTATCCGGTGCGGGCATCCTCCAATGCGGCCGAGCACGGGTTCTTCGAATTCGTAAGCCCTCTTCTCCCGCATTCTTTTCTTTCTCCTGAATCTCCTCTTTTAACACTTGCTTCGTAATGTTGGGGCTAGCCGAGGGGCTAGTCTTCAAGGATAGCCAGCCCCATTGCTTAGAAGGACAAGGTTGTGGCGGCGGCGAATCGACTCATGACGAAGCGTGACAAGGAGGCAAAGGAGGAGATGAAGAAGGCGAAACGATCAAGCAGGAGGCACGGGATCGGGAGAGGGCGTGAGCAGTGAGGATGACGATGATGACGACGGTGATGACGAGGTAACCATCGACGTGGATTGGGGCGTCCTGGAGGATGAGGAGACGCTGACAAGTGGCCACCCACCCGTGCAGGGGCCCTTCGCCTTTCACGCGGAGGGAAGTGAATCGATGAGGTCGGTGGAGGCGGCGAGTCCGCCTCTTTGCCGCAGCGTGCGGCCGAGGACCGGTGGATGGGGAAGGCGAACTGTCGCCGCCATCCCCGAGGCGACGATGAAGGGAGCAGCCCGGTGCGCACCCGTGAGAGACGATGGAGGGGGCGGCCCGTGCTGCGCGCCCGACGAGACGATGGAGAGGAGCGACTCGGGGCCGCGCCCGACGAGATGGACCCCCTGCCCGGGGCGGGGGTAGGCATGAAACGGTCCCGCCCGGATGAGCTGGGGAAGGGTCCGGGATCCATCCCAAAGCGCTTCCGCGGCCGAGGACGTCAACGTAAGCTGTTGATTCCTTTGTTTTCATCCTTTTTCCTTTTATTTTGACTTAATGGTTATTACCTTTGCTTGAGTTCTTGCGGACGGGTCACCCTCTGGGTGGCGCCCAAGAAGAAGTCTCGCCCTTCAAGTGGGACAGACGGCGTCGCTGGAGCCACCCACCTGTTTGGGCAGGAGTGGTGCCGATGTCGGGGAACGCGTTGGTTAACCGGGCGGCGTCAAGGTGGCTCCACACCCGCGGAGGTTCTTGAGCGGCGGTCTCTTCCACAATGGCGTGGAACACCGGCCGAGGACCGCGTGATACCGCCGATGATGGTGGTCGTGATGCGCTTAAGCCAGAGATCGGCCGGACGCGGTTGTGGTGGCACCGAGGGCGTGGTGCAATCCGCGTCGCCAGCGCCCATGTGGATCCACCCGTGGCGCTCAAGCGCCCCAGACAGAGGAGGTCCAGCCGGAGGTCCTCGAGTGCGGCGGTGGTGCCAAGACAGGTCGGGAGGAGCCGCCACCGGCCCCTTTGTTGGGAGAAGCTGCTCCCTGCTGGGAGAGCCGCCGCTCCAGTGGATGGATGCTCAGGACCCGACGTCGGCTCTTTTCTCGCTCGATGATCATTCCGAGAGCATGGAGCGGAGGGTCTTGACATCGGGATCTCAACCTTTGCTGAACGCCTGGACCAAAGCCGAGGAGCCCTCCGTGAGATCGTTATCCCTACCACTCGGTATTTTCTCGGACTTTCTTCTTTCTTCATGTGTTTTGTGTTCTCGTATTCTCGATATCAGCCTTCTTCCTCCTCGATTCTTGTTGCTCGTGGCAGGATAAATCCCAATTCCTCCATGAATGAGAAGGCGGAGAGGGATCGCCTTTCCGAGGAGGCTCTCTGCTGAAAGCAGACTTGGCCGCCGCCACTTGCTCTTGTCCCGAGAGCGGGAGGCCCAGCAGCGTCGGGATGCGGAGGAGGCGACGGAATGTTCGAGGACCTATCGGCGAGGTCTAAGCTGGATGGAGAGGAGATTGCAGGACTCAAAAAGAGCGAGACGAGCTGCTGCAGAGAGAATGCATGCCAATGAGAAGGCAGTGAAGTCCTGAAGGAGCTGGAGATGGAGCGGGACCTCCGGCGGAAGGTCGAGAGTAGGGCCCTGAGCCCTCCAGCCGGAAGGTGGACGAGGACGTCGAGGTGGTCCGCTCTCCGGGCGGAGCTTGACGACGCTGTGAAAGGAAAGTCGAGTCTTTGAGAACGCCGCCACCAAAATTTGGAGAAAGAGGCTGCCTATCTGCCGCAGAGCCCTTCAGCCGAGAGTGATGAGCACGATCTTCTACAAGCTGCGGTCGGGGTTGTCCTTAACGCATACAGAATGTGTGACGGAGCCGGTGGAGACCAGCCCGCTCGCATCTCGTGTCGGAGGTATCACGGCTCGGGTGGGCCAGCTTGAGGAGAGTGCTTTTCACGCCGGGATTACCCAGGCCTTCACCGTCGCCCATGCCCACTATGAGAAGGAAATAAACCTGAAAGTGATGAGCGAAGGCTTTCCGTCCACCTACGAGGATGAAGAGCTGGAGGAAATGGAGAAGATGGTTGCTCCCTTGCAAAAAAACACTGGCGGATAATCTGAAAGAGATGGTTCTCCTCCATGGAAGTAATTAGTCGAACAATTTTGAGAATAACTTATATGTAATATGTGAACAAGTGTCGGTACTTTTCGAGTCTGGACGCCTTTCGTGCTTTTGCGTCTTAATTTCGTTTTGTTTGATTTTTGCGATTTTATTTTTTACGGTCTTACCAATATGTTCCCCTGAATTATGCATTGATTATAATGCGAGGAGATTGTTCGAAAGAAGGAGAGGAGGTAGCCGTACCTTAACAGCCCCCGAGTAAGGTCGACCCCCTTTTCTTTGGGTCGGGTATTCTTGGAGACCGGAATCGTGGTTACGGTGATAATGGATGCCATCGCAATAATCCCACTGCATCTTCCAATGAAATCAAACTGGGAACTCTATGGGCTCGGCAAGGTGGGGCCTTTGTCCTCGCATTGTTTGGCCCGAGCCCCGAGCCTTGTCAGGGTCTGATAGGGGTCGGCCGTTATTTGCGTGTTACCCCGTCCTCGGTTTTCGCAATCGGAGGGGCTGAGTGAACGACACTTGCCTCGACGGCTTGAGTACCGCGCTCAACGAGCTCGCTAACGGGTACGTTCGTGCGGAATCCGGGTCCATCATTTGCTGATGGGGTCGGCAGAGCCCTCTGGTGGCACTCCACAACTTCTTAACCCGCCTCCCGGCAGATGCCTGAGTCGTTCGATAAGCTCAGGGGGCCCGATGGCCTCTCCTCGATGGAGATTCTGTGGGTTTGGCTCGAGGTTAGAATCGAACGAGAGAAGGTCGAGACGTCCCGGTTCGCTTCTGAGCGGGGTCGGGCAGGGCCGCTGGGGCTCATCTCGGATATCTCTCCCTGGCTCTGTTCGGCGTGAGGTGGCCTCGAGCCCTTCGTGGGCCGACCTTCGAACCTCAGCCTGTGGTTGCCTATATCGGATAAGGCGACAGTCGTTTCGTGGTGCGACACGAATCATTGGTGACGAGGTTGGAAAAACCTGCATAAGAATTGCCATTCTTTGTTTTGTGTCTCGGTGAAGATCCGAGCTGTTCAATTAACCTGGGCAACCTGGTTGCTGTAGGCGGACCCCTTCGATCCCTTCTTTGAGAAAGGCGGACGTCGAAACCAGAGACGCGAGAGGCGTTTGAGCATGATTTTTCTGGTGAATAGAAACATTGTAGCTATCGGGCGTAGGGTTTGCTAGTTCGCCCGGTTTTACTCAAAGCTTTGTGCTCAGATGTCGCGCCTTAGTTTCAAGCGTCACGGAGGGTCGGGTGAAGAGGATGTCCGGATTGGTAGTCATCCTCGATGACCCCGAAAGTGATGTTCGCGTCCACGCTTTTGACGGGTCGGAATCTTGCGAACAAATTCTAACGCATAAAAAGTGAAAGATGAGAGGCTTATCTTTCTTTGGTCGTTCGTTCGTCGTGTCTTCTGGGCCAAACGGTCGACCCAGGAGAACTGAAGGGTCCCGTCATCGGGTCGTCCGTGGTCCTGCATGGGAAGGCGAAAAATTTGTCTGCCTATGCGGGTGCCTTAATCGCTGCGTCCGGAGCGGGTCAGTGGCGGGCCACACCCAGGTAGTGTTCAGTTTGACCAAAGAGGGACGCCAGAGGGCGGGGTTAGATCCTGTCACGCCAGTGCGTCCCCTCGGATATCAATCAGCATTGATTGCGTATTTAAAAAGGGAAGGGAGAGGGTTTTTCGTCCGACCTTTCGCCTTTTCCTTAATTCTGCGCCTCCTCTTTAAATAGGGAGGGGAGAGGAGTTCTCAGCCCACCTCCCTTACGCCCCGAGCCGCTATCTCTCCTTCTTCTTCCTTTCCGCCAAACACGTCCGCAAGCGCCGTGGTGGTTCCTGAGTGAGGCGAGTAATGCCGAGAGCAGATAGAGAACTTACAAACTTGCTCGTGATTCTGGTGCGTGATGTCGAGCCGGAGGTTATCCAACGTAGACGAGATGGTGTGCGCGGCCCTTGCTGAGGAGTCGCTGCTGGCGAAGGAAAGGAGGCGTCGGTGGGCGTCGTACGTCGTTGACTGCGCCGTCGTTCGCCGCGCCCCTCCCTTGGCGGGAGGCGTTTCCTGCCCATATGCCGTTATCAGGGTTATGGCTGGGGATGATGGCGTAGTCTTCAGACGTCATGGTGGTGGCGTCGCTGCCGGGGTCGCGGCTGACGACGATGGCGTAGTCCCCGGACGTTCCGGCGGAGGCGTCGTTGCCGGGGTCGCGGCTGACGACGATGGCGTGGTCCCCGGACGTTCCGGCGGAGTCGTCGTAGATGGTGGCGCCTTCGAGGATCCAGCGAAGATGTCACCGACGGAGAGCGTGGCACGGCGACCGTAGTAGACGAGCTGGCCCGTGTACACGCCCCGGACGTCGCCGATGGAGAGCGTGGCACGGTGACCGCAGTAGACGACCTGGCCCGTGTACACGCCCCGGACGTCGCCGATGGAGGGCGTGGCGCGGCGACCGCAGTAACACTTGTGGTAGAGCTGAGCCGAGACTGTAATGAAATAACGTTGTGGGGAAGCCCCCGGGTAAACAGTCCTCGGAGTATGTTTGTTCCTTTTTTGTAATGACATCGCTTTGTAAGTGGTGAATTTGTGCAAAAAATGAACAAAATTGCATCCTTGGCTTATGGCAAGTCATTTTAACGCTTTCCAACCCTTCTCATGGTCTAAGTCATAGGAAACTAGGAACGGGCGAACTAATTACGATTGAACCGGTGAGCAAAGAGGTTGCAACATTTGGGCGTGGGTGCCTTGCAGTCCTACCAGATTGTATTCGTAATTGGTTCCCAAGATCTTAGCCCTCGAAACTCATTTACGAGGCGAATGGAAAACTTAGAAAATGTTTGCAAGTATAACAGAGGGATTTTTTACAAGCGTAATAAGTAATACTTGTATTACACATGACATATGTTACGATCATATGCCAGCCCCCGAGTGAGGTCTGACCCCTCGCGATTTGCAGGGGTCGGTAGTCACTAAGGATCGGGGTTCTGTTAAGACAAAAACTGATAAGGAAAAGTGTAAGCTTATTTTAAGGATAGAAACGACGTAGCTGCTCAATGTTCCAGGCGTTGGTGAAGACCTCGCCTTTGATGGTTTTCAACCGGTAGGCGCCTAGGCGAAGTATTTCCGCGACGATGTAGGGCCCTTCCCAGGGCGGGGAGAGTTTGTGGCGATCCTTGTTGCTCTGCACAAGGCGGAGGACGAGGTCTCCGACGTTGAAGGCTCGACCCCGCACCCGTCGGCTGTGGTACCGCCGTAACGCTTGCTGGTACTTGGCTGAACGGAGGAGGGCGATGTCGCGGGCCTCATCCAGCTGGTCCATGGCGTCTTGGTGAGATGCCTCGGCTCCCTGTTCATCATATGCTCTGATTCTTGGCGCTCCATAGTCGAGGTCCGTCGGGAGAACGGCCTCGGAGCCGTAGATCATGAAAAAGGGTGTGTAGCCGGTGGCCCGGCTAGGAGTAAATCCTTAGGCTCCGAGCACGGTAGGGAGCTCAGCGAGCCAACAGCGCCGAACTTGTTCAACCGGTTGAAAATTCAGGTTTGAGGCCTTGAAGGAGCATGCCGCTTTTGCTGGCGCTCGACCTGTCCGTTCGTCGTCAAAGTGCTGACGGCTGCCCAATCGATTCGGATGTGTTGTTCATCACAGAAACGAACGAATTTCCTACCGGTGAACTACGTGCCGTTATCTGTGATGATGGAGTTCGGTACTCCAAAGCGATGGATGATGTCGAGAAAGAACAAAACAGCTTGCTCGGATTTGATTGTGGATATTGGCCGAGCTTCAATCCATTTTGTGAACTTGTCTCTGGCGACAAGCGGTGGGTAAAGCCTCCGGCGCTTTTTTTAAGTGGCCCAACCAGGTCAAGCCCCGCACCGTGAAGGCCACGTGATGGGGATCATCTGGAGAGCTGGGCGGGAGGTGCGTTTGCCGAAGCGTAGTATTGGCACCCTTCGCAGTGCGTACAATTTGCTCGGCATCGGCTACTCGCGGTGGGCCAATAGAAACCTGTCGGAATGCCTTCCTAACCAAGGTTCTTGGTGCGGCATGGTGTCCGCATGCCCCTCCGTGGATGTCGCTCAAGAGGGAGTTTTCCTGCTCGCGCGAGGATACAAAGTTCTGAAATTCGATGTGACTTCGTTTGTAGAGTTCGCCCTCTACAAGAACGAAGGATTTGATAGCGTCATGCCGAGCCGTCGGGCTTCGTCTTGTTGGTTGGTAGTACGTCGTGGAGGAGATAGTCGATGTAAGCGTTCTCCGGTCATTGGGAGGATCGGACTCCATTGGGTCTTCTTCAATCTCCATGACCTCGGGTGGGAGGAGCAGTTGGCGGATCGGCCTTGGGGGTCGGACTAGAAGGGCCATCGTCGGCTTGTTCCACCCAGCGTAGCGCATCGAGGGTTTGTGTTGGTCATTGGCGAAGACGCTGTTGGAACCGGCTCTCGGTGGATGTTGCTGCGAGTGTATCGGCCGCCGTTGAGGCGCTCGGGATATGATTGAGTTCGAGGTCGTCGAATTTGTCCTCCGGACATCGGACCTCTTGACAAGTATGCCTCCATCTTGGTATCGTGGCAGCCCGACTCTTTCATGACCTGGTTGACGACCAAGCGAGAGTCGCCCGACGCGTCAAGGCGTCGGATGCCCAGCTTCGATGGCGATTCGTGAGGCCGTTGATGAGCGCTTCAGATTCTGCGGTATTGTTTGATGAGGGAAAATGAAGCCGAACCATGTACCTCATGTGGACCCCGAGGGGGATACAAAGACTAGTCTGCTCCGGCGCCCTTCTTCATCGGTGATCCGTCAAGTACATTATCCGATTACTCTTGATCGACAATTCTTTGGTGGCATCTGGACCTCGGTCCACTCCGCGATGAAGTCAGCCAAAGGCTCGAGATTTGATCGCCGTTCGGGGACATAAGAAATGCCCCGATCCATCAGCTCGAGTGCCCACTTTGTGGTTCTTCCGAAGCGTCATGGCTACTGAACGACCTCGCCGAGGGGGAACGACGTCACTACCGTCACGGGTGTGACTCAAGTAGTGGTGTAGCTTCCTTTTGGTGATGAGGACGGTGTAGAGGAGTTTACGGATCGGGAGTAGCGGGTTTTGGAGTCGGATAACACCTCGCCGATGAAATATACTGTGTTGCACCTTGAAGGGCGTGCCCTCTTCTTCTCGCTCTACTATTAAGCGGAGCTAACCACTTGGGTGGTGGCGATATATATAGTAGGAGAGATTCTCCATCGCATGGAGGAACTAGGACCGCATGCTTAGTTAAAAATCGTTTAACCATGTCAAGTGCTTCTCGAGCCTCTACCGCCCACTCAAGCGGTCGAGTTTTCTTGAGAGTCGATAAAGGGGAGTCCTCGTTCGCCGAGGCATGAAATGAATCGACTGAGAGCGGCAAGGCACCCGGTGATCCGCTGAACCCCCTTTATGTTTTGGATCGGGCCCATCCTCGTGATGGCTGATATCTTCTCTGGGTTGGCTTCGATGCCACGTTCGGAGACGATAAAGCCGAGCAGCATGCCCCTCGGGACCCCGAAAACACATTTTTCGGGATTGAGCTTGATGCCGTTCGCCCAGAGTTTCGCAAAGGTACGTTCAAGGTCGGCGACAAGGTGGTCAGCCCGCTTGGATTTGACTACGATGTCGTCGACATAGGCCTCAACGGTTCGCCCGATGAGGTCTCCGAAGCAACTAAGCATACAGCGCTGGTACGTTGCCCCAGCGTTCTTCAAACCAAACGGCATTGAAACGTAGCAAAATGATCCGAAGGGCGTGATAAAAGATGTCGCGAGCTGGTCGGACTCTTTCATCGCGATCTGATGGTAGCCTGAGTATGCGTCCAGGAAACAGAGGGTTTCACACCCTGAGGTGGAATCGACTATTTGGTCTATTCGTGGCAAAGGAAATGGATCCTTTGGACACGCTTTGTTGAGGCCAGTATAATCAACACACATTCTCCATTTCCCGCTTTTTTTCGAACAAGAACAGGATTCGCTAACCACTGGGTGGTACACTTCCTTAATGAATCCTGCGCGCCGAGTCCGGCTATCCTCGCCGATGGCCCTGCGTTTCTCCTCGTCGAAGCGGGCGCAGCATTGTTTCACCGACTTGGAGCCGGAAGGATTTGGAGAGTATGCTCGGCGACCTCCCTCGGGATGCCCGGCATATCCGAGGGTTTCCACGCAAAGATGTCCTTGTTGGCGCGGAGGAAGTCGACGAGCGCGCTTTCCTATGCGGAGGAGAGCGCGGTCCCGATTCGGACTTTTTTGCCCTCGGAGCTACTGGGATCCAAGAGGACGTCCCTGGAACCCTCTGCCGATTCGAACGATCCGGACGACTTCTTTGCGTCGGGTGTCCCCTCACTGACCTCCTCCCTGAGGGCGACGAGCTCTTCGGATGCGATGACCGCGGATGCGTGTCCGCAGCATTCGACCTCGCACTCGTAAGCGCTACCTGGAAGGAGGTGCCGATGGTGATGATCCCACGGGGCCCGGCATCTTGACTTCGGAGATATGTAATTGGGTACGGCCATGAACTTGGCGTAACATGGTGCCGCCCCGAATGGCGTGGAAAGTCCCGGGAACCCCACTACATCAAAGGTGAGGGTCTCGGTCCGTAATTGGATCGATCCCCAAAAGTGACGGGCGAGTCAATCTGTCCCTAGTGGCACGGCTTGCCTTCCTAGTACGACGCCATGGAAAGGTGCTCGGACGGGCGGAGGCGCTGCGTTCGGTCGACGCCCATCTCGTCGAAGCGTCTTGGCGTACATGATGTTGAGGCCGCGCCCCATCCATCAGTACCTTGGTGAGCCGCTTTGGACCGACGATCGGGTCGACGACAAGCGGATACCTTCCGGGTGTGGGATGGCATCCGGATGGTCGGTCCGGTCGAAGGTTATGGCGGATTCCGACCACCGGAGATAGGTGGCATAGCCGGTCCAGCAGTATAGACCTCTCGACGCGACCTTACGGCGGCGCTGAGTCGTGAGGCCGTTGCTCCTCGAAGATCATGAGGGCACCGGTCGGAGTTGGGAAGGTGTCGTCCTTCTCCTCCGTGTCGTTAGTGGTGGGAACAGCTCCTTCCCTGCTCCTCCTTGTTAAGGCCCCCACCAAGTATTTGCGCATAAGGCCGCATTCCTTGTATAGGTGCTTGGCGGGAAGGCGTGGTTTGGGCATGGCCCCTCGAGCATTTTTTTTTGAAGTGGTTGGAGTGCCTCCGCGGGCTTACTCGCCACCTTTGCGGTCGGCGGCTGACATGAAGTAAGTTGTCGCGCGTTGCTTCTTATTTTTCCCTTTGGCGGGGACGGTTGGGCGCCGCGCTTATTTGGCGTCCTCGTCCCGCCTTGTTTTTCCGCTCGATGACGATCAAAGATGGCCCGGCGCCTCTTCTCAGAGGCGTGACTAGTGGCGATGTCCGGGGAGTTCCTTGGTAGTTCGCGGGCCCCTGCGTCCTAGCTTGTGGACCAGGATTCAGAGGTCATTCCGGACGAAAAGGCTCCTATTACGTCGGCGCGGCGGCGACGTCGGGAGCTCATTGCACTGTCGGGAAAAGCGCCGGATGTACCCGCGGAGGGTTTCATCGGCTTTCTGACGGCAGTTCTTGAGGTCCCATGGGTTTCCAGGGCGTTTGTACGTGCCCTGGAAATTACCCACGAAGATCTCAGTCAGATCCGCCCAACTCTGAATAGCATTGGACGGTAGGTGCTCCAGCCACGCTCATGCTGAGTCGGCCAGGAACAGCGGGAGATTGCGAATAATGAAATTATCATCACTAGCACCACCGGCCTGACATGCAAGCCGATAGTCTTCGAGCCAAAGCCCGGGGTTTGTTTCGCTAGAATATTTAGGAATGTTCGTAGGCGGTCGATACCTTAGAGGGAACGCAGCGTTGAGGATGTGCCGGCCAAAGGCCTGAGGGCCTGGCAGGACGGGGCTCGGGCTTCGGTCCTCGTTGCTGTCGTAGCGCCCGCCACGTCGGGGATGATAGCCGCGGCGCGCTGCTTCTCCCTCGTCGCCGTGGGCACGTCTCCGAGCGTCGATGATGCTACGTGACGCCGCGCCACGGCCGAGGCGTTGATATCTGTGGACGACGGAGGGCTGCCCGCCCGCCGGTGGTGTTTGGTGTACGGATCGTCCTTGGTGGGATGCGAAGAAGGTGCGCTACCTGGCCGGTGTCGGGTTCGCGTCGTCGAGACAACAAACTTTCCGCTTCTGCTTGGGCACAAGGCCTTTCGAGCAACGTGGCGAATCTCTCGATAAGCGCGTCGATCCTCGGACGTCGTGGCCTCCAGGAGACCATGCAGCAAAAGGCGGTCGCCACTGGCGATATTACGGGCTGGCTCGGGCAAAGTGAGGAAAGGCCCGTCGTCGGTGAGGATCCTTTGATGTACGGTGCGGGGCGTGGCACGCGCGCATCTCCGTCTTTTGCGGCGTTCAATCTCGCGATTGATGTCCGCGTATTCCCGTCGAGCCCTTGCTCGGCCTCATCGATCTCTTTGCCGACGCGAGCCCTTAGTTGCTCCATCCTCAAGCGAGATGGGGCTGTCCCTTCTTCCCGGATCTGCCGCCGATTGTTCGTAGGGGTGGCCTCTTCCTCGAGGCGCTTTTGGCGTGACCCTCGGGGAAGTGCGTCATGTAGCATTCTCGGGAAGGGTGGTGGCTCCCCCGCTGGAATCCAGCCGGAGAGCGTCTGATGCTCCTCGTTGAGGAGCTCGAGAGGGTCTCCGTATCCCGCTCAATCGCCCCACGAACTCGATGTCCGTGGTGGTTGAACCCACGCGTAAGCGCCAGAAGACGGCCGGCGGTTGCGCATAACGCTGCGGAGACCGAACGGAAAGCGGTTGTCGGGCGCTCCATACGGACCCTTCCGGACACATGGTGGCGTTGTCGAGGCTTCTTTGGGTGACGGGACTCCCGGGAGTTGCCGGTGGACCCTCAAGCTCGAGACGGCCGAGGTTGATGGAAGGGGAGATGGGGTGGTGAGTGAGTCGATGCCGCTCTCCTTCTAGTGTGATGACGAAATCCAGTCGCCAAACGCACGTGTGCGCCGGGGCCCAGTGATTGCGTGGGTGGTCATCAGAGAGACTGGTTTGGAACGCATAAAGCCCTACCGGCGGCGCATGCCAACCGTCGGTGTTTCGTACAAGCACCGGCAAGTGAATTTATAGTAATGCGCGTTAGGCTCGGATGGTGCGCTAAAGGACACAGGATTTATCTTTGGTTGGGGCGAAACGTCCCTACGTCCGCTTTGTTCTTTGCTTGTGTTATTAGCACCGTAACGATCGTAGTAAGGGATACAAAAGCGCCGAGAGGGACTGGTCCCAAGTCTCTCGATCGAAGGATTGAAAGGTGGTCAAGAGCTTCAGAGTCGCAATGAATGTGTGAGTGCGTTCTATTGTTTTGTCCTCCTTTTCTTCCGTCCCCCTTGATGGAAGAAGCACATCCCCTTTATAGATGAAGGGGCCGGCTTTACAAGGGTAGGGCTCCAGGACGCCGCGTACTCTACTTAGTCTTGTGGCTCACGTCTACTGGTCGGGTCCTCCACCGATGAGTGCGAAGGAAGATAAGTGTTTACAATGTTGTCGATGTCTCAGAGGATGTCGGGTTAGTCACGAGAATCTTTGCCTGCTGCAGAGGTATGGGCTGCTTGATCTGATGGTTTTGACTTATGAGCCTCCCCCAGCCTTGCTCCGCACGCCTTCTGGTTCTCATGAGTCCTCATTGGGAGAATGCGGGGTCGGGGTCCGGTGTAACGCCGTGGTCAAGGCCTTCTGACTGGGAGGACCTGAGGGGTCGGGAAGCGGGCGCCGCTCCCTCGGGTCCACCGTGTGGTGACGGAATACCCATCGTTCGTGGAGATAGCAAATCCTTTCCGGGGCGTAGCGGTTGTCGTATATCTTCGTCGGGTTAGTGTCCCAGAGGCAAGGCGGCGCCTACAACTCTCTGAGGTGAGGTGCACGCACTGTAATACCTTTTGGGCTCTGCGGCGCCCGAAAGGGTCTAAAGCTTCAGTCCTGTCGTTCCCTGGCAGTGCTTTTCCTGCCAGGGCGCAGGGTATGGTCGTTGGAGCCATGGTTGACCCGAACGTCTTGTCTCGTTCTGTACCCATCATTATGAGGGATAGATATCGATCAGGGCGAGGCTTGTTCTAGGCCGTCGGGTGAGGCTGACCCCGCCCCTCCGGGGTCGGGCGAGACGGAATTCATCCCTCAGCCCTCGGGCGAGACCGAGCCCGCCCTCAAGGCGTCGGGCGAGGCGGAGTTTATCCCTCGGCCCTCGGGCGAGACCGAGCCCGCCCTATAGGCGTCGGGCGAGACGGAGATTAGCCTTGAGCTTTTGGGGTGAGGCAGGGTTATCCTACAAAGGCGTCGGGTAAGGCTGACCCCGCCCCTCCGGGGTCGGGCGAGACGGAATTCATCCCTCAGCCCTCGGGCGAGACCGAGCCCGCCCTCAAGGCGTCGGGCGAGGCGGAACCGAACTCCTGTCACTCGAACAAGGGATGACATGGAGCCCTTATGCATCTAGAAGTTTTTCACGTTCGGTGGTCATCGGTTCCACCTTCTGGGGTACCCTGGTATTAGGTCCCCGACAGTATGTGTTTCATGCTTGATTGCTTAGAGTGGTAGTAGTGTAACATGTGAATGTAACATGAAACTCTCATACTTGGAAACATGGCAATATGGTAGTAATGTGGCAATTATAAAATGACAACAAGGTCTTGAAACATGTGAAACATTGCATTGCAATATATGAATGAATTGCTTGTTTTACTTTCTTTATCACATGTGATCATTAGAAATGGTATAACAATTTTGTAAAGTGGTTGATCATGGTCTATTACACCTTAACTATACTTAGGTTACTTGTTGGGACATTGTTCATGTAGATCAAAATGACCAAAATGCCCTCAAGTGCAAGTTTGACTTGAATTGAACCTTGGAGTGTCATTGTTTGACTGATTCAAAAGGCCAACTTAGAGACTTTGCATGGCTGTGCACTCTTTACCAAAGTTGTAGCTAATTTATCAAGGAACAAAAGTTGTTTTATGGCCAACTCATGAAAATGTGTGGAACATGGTCAAACATGGCCCACAAGTCAGTAGTTCATGCTGATTTCACACTTAGAAAATATTCTAAGTCGTAGTTACATTTTCAGTTGCACCAAGCCCACTTTGGCTTCATGTAACTTCGGATCCACGACGATTTAGGTATTGGTCATTGAGAAGAAGTTGTAGATGGATGGTAGGCCTACATTTTTCATGTATACTGTTTTTGCAATAGATCGATGGATTAGCCGGGTTGACGCGTCGAATACGTGCTGTCAGTCATCACCATCGAACGTTGAATCGCGTTTTTCAGAAAATGTTCAGTGAACGTGGCCGACCGATTCAGAAAAACGACGCCGCATGGCGCCACCGTCGTCGCCCTTTCGCTGGCCAAGCGAGACGCTACCATGAATGACATACTTCGGCTGACCGGTGCGTCTTGAAGCCCCAGCCTTTGCCGTAAAGTCGCCCGTTCCATTTTTGCATTCCCTCTCCTTCCTCCGCGCACACGGCGACCGGGACACCGTGACACCGCTGAGCCAAATCCACCATCACCGAGCTCCATTAACCAATTCGTCCAAGCCACGGCACCTTCGTGGACCCTCTACGCGCTGAGACACCGCCACAAAATTTTTCACCTCGGTAGATCTCTCTCGGTAGCTGCTCCACCGGGTCGCCATGACCGCCTTGTGCAGGCAGCAGCTCAGACTGTCCGTCTTTGCTCGAGCTCCTATCGCCCTTCTCTCCCTTGCGCTAGCCTCTGGGTGGGACACGGAAGCTCGTTGAGTGTGCCACTAGGGCCGTGGACGTCAGAAGCCGGCGGCCGGCCGTCGTGCTGCGTGGCCGGCGCCGCGTGGCCATCGCCACCCCTCCTAGTTGCGTCAATAGCTGCAAATAAGGGTTCCCCTAGGTCCGCTAGGGTGAGGCGAACCCATAGGCACCGTTGGTCTCGCCGAAGAAGCCACCGACGGCGAGTCCTGCCGTCGTCTTCCTCCAAATCCCCCTCTTCTCTCGGCCGACGCAGGGGTCCACCCTTTGCTGCGGCTGCTGCATGGAGGAACAAGCTAAGCTGCCATGCGTCTTGGGCAGCGCCCCAATATGAATTCATGAACGCCGGATCTGTTCGGGCCGGCCCAGTTGCGAAGTTGATTTCTTGTTTTTGGTTTTGTTTATTTTGTTTTTCACAGAATTGTGTGCATGATTCAAAAATGTGTATCTCCTAATTGGTAGCTCCAGATGCTATGGTTCCAATTTTGTTAAGTTCCTGGTCATGTCTAGTATTTAAAAAAAATATTATATGAGCACATGTTTTAGAAATTTTTGATGATTTAAATAGGACTTCGAATTGTGTTTTTAGATGCATGCAAACTTGTTTGAATTTTATCTTGAGTTTATGTGGTCCAAAAATTATGAAATTTTGTGGGTAGTCTATTATTGCTTATTAGAAGCTCTGGTTAAAATTTCAGAGCTAGTGCATGTGTAGTTTTTAAGTTATAAAATTTCCTTTTATTAATGGGTGGATCTTGTGTGAATTTTCATAATTTTTCTATAGATCTAGTGAAGGTAAAATTTGATGAGTGCTATTCTTATGCTAGAATGATGCTAGGAAAAATGGGAAATCTGTTGCTTGACACTTTTTAATAAGGTTTTCTAATTATGCTAGAAATAGATATGTCATCTGTTATTTTAGATACAGCAAGTTCTACTCGCCTAATGGTTTTGAAATTTTTATGGTAGTCTATGTGCAGCATGAGATAGCTACTGTATTTTTTGTAGATTTTTATGAATAGTTTTACTATATATTGCTTAAATCACCTAATTAACTAAATAAATTGGAAAAGGATATTAAATAAATTATTTAGAAGTTGGCACTATACTTTCTGATGTTTCTTAGGTATGAAAAACAAGTTGGTAAACTTGGATTGATCAAATTATGCTTTTGCACAATCATTAATTAATTAAGTTAGTAACCCTGTCATTTCTGGACAGATTCTAAGTTCACTGGAATTCGATTTGGTTAACACAAGAATCATGCTTTGATGTTTGCAGATGAATTGTAGAAAATTTCATAAGCTTTCCAGAATATCCTCTTGCAAGTCATTTGGATTTGTAGAACTCTGGTTGTGATTGGATTAAGGGACTATTTGTATGCATATGAAACTTTAAATGTTAAATTATGTATACCTTTACTATTCTAAGTTGTGGTAATGTTCCTAGGTGTTAGGCCTTTAACTGAAGATGAGCATCTTTATCTTAGGTTATGCAAGTTAGGTAAGTTGATCTTGTTCTTTAAGTTAAGTAGATACATGCTTAAAGTGATTTGAATAGAGCTAATTACTCGGTAAACAAGTGTCCAGTGATGCTTTCGTAAACACTCACTGTGATTCATTCATCATGAGCATCATGTCATTCCTTATGCATCCATGATAATTATCTTTTGCATCGGCATGCAATAGGTGTACCGGAAGGAGTAACCCTGCTGGAATTCGAGGAACCGAGCGAGCAGCAGCAGCCGACGTCGGAGATTCAGGAGGAGCAGCCTTCAGGAGAAGTGCCAGATGAGGTCGCCGTTGAGTGCCCGGACCACCGTCCTTGCAACTTTGTGAAAGGCAAGCCCCGGAGCATATTAAGCCTCCTAATTTCCGAAATGCAGTTACATTATTATTATTATATATCTATATATATATTGTTGCATTAAGTTTAGATGTTGGATGAGCACAATTCTTTGCATTGGTTACCCAATCCTTGTCGAGATATTGTTACCACCGAATCCTATGTAGCTCAAAGGCTCGTGTAGTGCTTAGCCACTCGCTTAAACGCGGTAGAAGTCGGGTGATTTTGTCACCTGCGAGATATAGGAATATACATGTGGCACGGTTGGCTATATTTGCTATCGTGGAAAAGAACCGATCTTAATTTGAAATGAAGACCCGGAGGAGGCTTGTCGGTTTGCGGTGACTCCGTCGTGTGTCGCTTAAGGACTGATTCTTGGAGCCTTTCTGTTCATGTTGAACGATGCCTCTCTCTTAGTTGGCGGGTGCGAGACCGACCACGAAGCCGAGTAGCTCACCTCGGCCGGAGTCGATAAGTATAAAGTGCGCCTCGAAGGGAGCCGAGGCGTGAGTCCAAGGGCTGGTGATTTAAAAGTCCTGATCGTCGTCTGGCGGAAGGGTAATCCCCGAGAGTCTTTGGTGTTGATCGAACCGCGAATTTGGTTCTGAGTTGTTCCAAAGGTGACCCGACTACCCAAAAAGTATGCCGGGGTGAGAGTTAGGAATACCCCTCGGTGAGTTGTAATTCGATTCGAGTTATCGTCTCTCTCGGTTAGTGAGAACTTGACGGGCTTATCTCCAATGTAGATACACTTAATAACTTAATGGTTCGGAAATGATGATATGATGATGACAAATTTTATATTATACCGCTATGGTTAATATTGTTTGCTCCTAATAAGTGAGTGCTCTAGTACATGTGCTAATCTAGTGGATGGGTAAATAATGATAAGCTTGATGCTAAGTTTAAATTGGTTACTATAATCATAAGCTCTTTTATGCAAGCTGTGTCAAGCTAGCCCACCTGAAAAGCCTTGCATGATCCTTGGTGTCTTTTATTTCTAGTTTTGATTGGGTAAGTCTAGCTGAGTACCTTCTCGTACTCAGGGTTTATCTCCCACCTGTTGCAGATGACCAGTTCTTCTTTGGTTGTTTGCAATCGCCTTCTCCACCGGGATGAAGACTAGGCCGTTGGGCGCGGTTTCTACTAGTTCTCGTACCTGATAATGCTTTTGTGGGACATGACTCTGATCTGGCAATGTATTTGAAACTATGAAGTTATGTACTAAACTATGTTGCTTCCGCGCTTTTGAACTTGGTTTGTAATATTTTCTTTGAACTCTGATGGATGTAATCCGAATGCTACTTATGAAATGTTGTAACGGATGATGTGTTGTGTTGAATCACTACGATCTTGGTTTGTATGTCGAGAGTTGGTTGAAATCCTTCGTGATTTCCAGACTACTGGGATTATGGGAGCTTAAGTATAGGAATTTGATCGCTTCGGTGATTGTTTTTTTGTACTTACGTTCTTATGATTTGGTCGGTTCTGTTACACCACGTCCGACGCCTGCCCGCCCACGTCTCGCCTGCTACGCCCGCCCGCAAGCATGTGGGGCCCGCCCATGCTAGTGGGGACCGCCTTTGCCTACGCTCGCTTCCTGCGCCGGACACTGAGGCGAGACAGCAGAAAGACGAGGAGGGAGATGCAATACCCGATCTAGTTTTGAAACATCTAGATGCAACAATTGTAACATAGTCTGAAACAAATGAAACATGCGTCTAAAACACTTGCGAAAACACCTAAAAACACTTGAAACCATTATAAACATATGCAATATCCCAGATAAAATACTTGCATCATATGTGTGAAAACATATGCAATATCCAGATAAACACACTTGCAACATATATGTTGAAAAAAACAGATGAAACATTGAGAATAGAAGGTTGCAATATATGTGTACAACCGTTGCAACATATGTAACATCTCGATCTACTTTTGTAACATCCGTATGAAATAATTGCAATATACCTATGAAATATCTGAAACACTTGAAACATGTGTTTGCAACATGGGGAGGCCGGGGCCGGTTGATTCCAACTGTCGGGGTCGAAGCTGGCGACGAGCGACGGCACACGAGCACCACCAGCACCCAACACCAGCGGCGCACGTGAGCACCACCACCAGCACAGGCTTGGCTCGGCCGGGCGGGCAGCACGCGCGACGGGCGGAGCGAGCACCACTAGCACCAAGGCCAACGACGGGAGGGAGCAAGAGACGCGTGTGATGGGACAGGGGAGCAGGCGACGAGCGCGACAGGAGGGGCTAGAGGTGCACACGACTGAGGGCGAGGAGCGCGCGTCAGCAGCGAGGCGGAGTAGCAACCGCGATAGGTGGATGGCGTGGTGGAGGTAGTTGCTGCGCAACTGTGGTGAAAGCGGCCGATACGTTCAGAACACTCTGGACCACACAAGAATTTAGGAGGCTACCTAGGCCGGACCACATGCCCGCCCGGGTGTAAGCATTTCTGAAAGGATAAACAGAGAGCTATTATTTTTCGTGTGATGAAAATGGTCTTAGGGTTAGCTCAGCTGTAAAACGTATAAAAGCTAGGCCTTGTTTAGATTGGGGTTAGGAATCAGTATTTGGCACTGTAGCACTTTCGTTTATATTTAACAATTATTGTCTAATCATGGCCTAACTAGGCTCAAAAGATTCGTCTCGTAATTTATAATCAAACTATGTAATTAATTATTTTTTTATCTACATTTAATACTCCATGCATGTGTCAAAGATTTGATGTGATGAAGAGAGGGTGAAAAAACTTACAATCTAAACAAGGCCTACTATATGATCTGAAAAGTTGTAGGGAGTTATATGCTATGAAAAAATTGTGAACTGTTTAGTTGAAATAACTATAAAACTTACCCTCATTTTGCTATCATCTCAAATAAATATCTCTGTATTTTCGCTCATTTGTAAAAGAAAAAGCCAAAAGCAGAGTCTAGAGCCCTATAAAAATGATATATGAAAGCAACAACTTCCCGAAAATATTTTTGGACTCCATCCGTTAGATTAACGATCCGTAAAAATACCTTCAAGAAGCTGAACCAAAAATTGTGGATGAGCCACGGGAGAAACAGAAGAGGATGGTCTCATATTGTCGACATGATATCATGACGTCGTGCACGGAGCAATAAATGAGGCGACGGGTGAGTGAGCTACATTTTCTTCCCTTCCAACAAGAAATCAATTGATGATTGATTTATTTGTTTAAGTTCTTTCTTTTCTGCTGTAAGGATTAATTAAGAACAATATAATAATAAAGAAGTGGGGATTTTTCTGGAAGGTGCGCATATATGGCAAGTGGCAAACTGTGGCGCAGCGTGTTAGCGTAATATCCGACCCTGGGACCGCGGCAAGCATAGAGACGGAGCAACGGATGCAGAAAAAAAGAGAGCATTCACCATCCTCCCTATCAATTCAAGATTCATCTACACAAAATAAATAAATACTAGTGCTAGGTATTGTCTAGTTTTTCCCTCTAAAGTTTAATCTCTATTCTATCATATGTTTGACTCATGCATCGAATATTAAATATAGACTAAAAAATAAATAATTCTACAGTTTACGACTAATTTACGAGACGAATTTTTTAAACATAATTAGTTCATATTTGATAACGTGATGCTACAATAACACATGTGCTAATAACGAATTAATTAGATTTAATAAATTCGTCTTACGAATTCTGTAATTTGTTTTTTTATTAATATCTAAATATTACATGTGACATCCTAAAATTTTAGATTCTAATTTAAATAAGACCTTATTATATTAGAAGGTAAGATCAAATCAGAGATTGATTCATTGAATTCTGATTGTTTCCTTCCATTCCAAACCACCTTCAATTCTGATTTCTGCGGGCGGAATTCCTTAAGGTCCCCTGTCGTCGTCCTCCCCTTCGCCACTCCAAATCCTCTGCAGATTTCTCATGGCAGCCGACGTCTCCATCTCCACTGGATCCGCCTCGACCACCCGCTAATTCCTCCTAGTTCTAGTCCCCTCTCTCCTGCGCAGACTCGTCTTCTTCCTCGCGTCACTCCCCTGCCGCTGCTGCTGACGCTGACGCTGCTGCCGGGAAGACCAAATCATTCCCGTCAAAGGTGCGGTCTTTTCTCCTCCCCGGTGCGTTCGTTCTAACGCAATCTTCCCGCAAACATTTGGATTTTACTGCTCTGTAACAATTTTCGGGAGACGCCATCCTCGCCCGATTTGATGTGGGATTCCTCCGCGGAATTTGGGGCGGGACTGAGGCGCTTTCAGAGGCTTTTTTTTTTCTTTGGGGTTGATATCGTGCTCAAATTGCCATCTTTTAACCAGGCCAATGCACTTTTCGTACCCCTGGAGACGACTCTGGATTCCGGGCAAATTTTAGATGGGTCATCGAGTGCTCTTTGCTCATGACTGTGGAAAAGAAATCCCTCCTGCTTTTTGAAAGCAGGTTGTGTAAAGAAATGAATCACTTTGACCTGTGATTTTGTTATTCTAGGCCTCTCCACCACTTACTATACTATCTGGGTGATGATAGAACTGTGCAGACTGTTCGTGTTACTGTGAAGTTACGCCATCCTGCTCTTTAATTTCAAGTTTATTGATGTTAGTAATGTATGATTGCAGGTGTTTTAGGTGATTCGTGCTTTCGACCTGGTACTCGGCATTAGTGCCTTCTGTTCAATTGCTGGACCGAAGGAGCAGAGTTCTGTCAAGATGGCATCTCCAAGAGGAAGGGCATCATTTCCCCTTTGTTTTTTTCTGATGATTTGCCTCATGGCACAGCTGGGAGCTTCCAATGTTGTACTCATGGCAAACGACACTACCTTGTCGTTCTATGATGTGGAGGCAACTTTTAGTGAGTGCTACGCATTATTACACTATCTCCATGTATCTCTGTACATGTCAATAGCAATCTGGTATTCTAATGGCAACACAAGCAAGGTGTTGTTTTTCTCAAACACACAAGTGAGTTGCTTGTCATTATTTAATAAGATATAAAAAACAGTATAAGAAACCCATACATCAAACACACACTCCAGCGCATTCTTAATTAGCTGTTGTTGTCATGTTCTGTTTTCTTTAATGCTAAATTTCCCTGTTTTTAGTGATTAGTGAATAGTGGGTTGATTTCTTTTTTTCTTTAGCCCTGTTAGTTACATGGTTCTTCCGGTTTCTTCTTATATAGTAGCATCATTTTTTGTATCTTTATGATCGATAATGTGCAGTGTTACTTGGGTTCCTGAACAAATCTATCTGGTTATGATATGCTTATTAACCTATTTCGCTCTTCCTGCAGCTCCAGCAGTGAAAGGTTCAGGTGTAAATGGTGTCCTTTATGCTGTGGAACCTATGGATGCATGCAGTCCATTGAGAACAAAAGCTATCGAAGGCTCTGTCTCACCATTTGCGTTGGTTATAAGAGGCGGATGCCAATTCGACGACAAAGTTAGAAATGCACAGAATGCTGGATTCAAGGCTGCTATAGTATATGATAATGAAGACAACGGCGTCCTTGTTTCAAGTAATTATCCAGGCATAATTTTTTTTATCATAGCTTCAGTTACATGTTATCCTTTATCAGTGCGCATGAAGGAGTGTTGCTCTATAAATATTAGAGTATTTCTTGTCCATAATGCTGTAAGTCATTAAACTGTTGAGAAGAGGAAAAATAATTTTGTAAAACAGCTCTAAACTATTAGATTAGTTTCATTGAAACTAAATTGTAGAGAACTGAAGCGATCAAACTTAACGGTACAACTTTACCATTTACAGTACTTGGTGTGTGCATATATTTGCAATATTAATTAACCAGGGATTATTGCAGTGGCTGGAAGCTCGTCTGGAGTCCACATATATGCGGTGTTCGTCTCTAAGGCATCGGGAGAGGAGTTGAAGAAATATTCAGGTCAAACTGATGCAGAGTTGTGGATAATACCAACATATGAGAACTCAGTTTGGTCAATCATGGCAATTTCATTCATATCACTGCTTGCTATGTCTGCTATCCTAGCTGCTTGTTTCTTTGTGAGGCACCAAATAAGACGGGACAGGGCTCGACTTCCCCAAGCCCGGGAGTTCCACGGAATGAGCAGTCAATTAGTAAAAGCAATGCCAAGTCTTATTTTCACAAAAGTGCAAGAAGACAACTGTACATCAGCAACATGCGCCATTTGCTTGGAAGACTACAGTGTTGGAGAAAAGCTAAGAGTGCTACCTTGTCGCCACAGTATGTTTCTCTCACATCTATTTAACTGATGTTTGGGAGTTTGTGGTCTATTCATTTTATATGTGAGTTGAATCTGGCTTACTAGCCATTACTCCCTCTGTCCCAAAAAAGAGTCATTGTCACTTCCCAAAAAGTCAGCAACTTTTAACTTTGACCAAATATATTTAACAAAATATTAATATTTATGGTACATAATTAGTATCATTAGGTAGATCGTTGAATATACTTTCATAATAAACTTATTTGGAGATATAAATGTTTCACGTATTTTCTACGAACCTAGTCAAAGTTGAGAAAGTTTGACCAGCACGATTCCCATAGCGACTCTATTTTTGAGACGGAGGGAGTACTGTCCATGCATTGTTTACTACTCTTTACTATTTCCTTTGATCACAAATGTAAGTTCATCTAGGTTTATCCCAAACTTTTTTTTTGTGCTGGCATTACTGTCTATGCTGTGTTTACTATTCTTACTGCTTCTTTTTTTCATCATAAATGACAAATATGACCCATTTAGGTTTGTTCTAAGCCAGGCCTTTTTAGCTTGGAGCTACTAGATTCATCAAGGAAACTACTCCCTCCGTCCCAAAATAAGTGATGTTCTAGGTTTATCCTAAGTCAAACTATTTTAAGTTTGACCAAATTTATAGGAAAGAACATCAATATTTATGGCATTGAATAGGTATAATATGAAATTATATTTCAAGATAAATCTAATAATACTTATTTGATATCATAAGCATTAATACTTTTTTGTATAAATTTGGTCCAAACTTGAAATAGTTGACTTAGGACAAATCTAAAACATCACTTATTTTGGGACGGAGGGAGTACTTTCACAATGTATAACTGTTTCTTTTCAAGTCAAGTTAATAATATATTGCTTGTCCAAAAATGTCATATTGCTTGTCCAAAAGCGTTAAGTTAGTAATATCTGTGATAAGCGGAAGTAGGTATTACAGACACAAATGCAGAATAGCACTACAAGAATGGTAGTAAGAGAATGCCATGGTAGAGGGCGATCACAATACTTCTGTATTTTTTGCCAGCTTGAGATTTCAGCTTGGTTGTATATTATCATACAACATTTCACATGCATTCAACAACTTTATTTTGCTTTCTGATTTAATGATGATGCATATATTGAATTTTAATTGCAACTTTGATTCCACTATGTAACTAGTGGTGCATGCATTTAAAACATCACCTGGTATACTTGTTAACTGCATTCTCATGGATCCCTCTTCTATATAATTGTAAATCTCTCCTTAACTCATGACCTGAGGCTTGTTTCACTTTGCAGAGTTCCATGCAGCTTGTGTGGATCTATGGCTCACCTCCTGGAGAACATTCTGCCCTGTATGCAAGCGGGACGCAAATGCTGGAACATCAAACCCTCCTGTATCAGAGTCTACCCCTTTGCTTTCATCATCATCCATTCCCTTACCAGAATCAACTGCTTTGGCTTCCTTCCGGTCTACAGTAGCAGCATCTCCCCCCAGGCCAATCAGCCGGCATCCTTCATCACGGTCCATATCCATAATTACTCCATTTCGGGTTCCAGTATCCCTCGCACCCCTAACCCTAGGTTTTATGCAAACTCATCTCCTATCTGCACAAGCGGAAGCAATTTGGACCTTGCAAATATGTCATCCTCATGGTCTCGCGACCGCACCTTGCATCTGCTCACTCTTTGTGCGGTGGCCACTTGTCCCCACCGATTGACATCAGGAATACCTCACCACACATCTCCCGTTCAGCCTATGGATCTCCCAGTCGTTACATAGGCTCATCACACATGTCCCATGGATCTCCGAGTTACTACCTTGGATCTTCAGGGCAGCAGAATCCTTACCTGAGGCACTGCATGTTGTCAGGCCCGAGCCTGTTCACCATGGTGCCCCAGTCACCGCAACAGAACCAGTGGCAGCACGGCGGAGACTCGGAAACAAATCTGTCAGCTGCTGCTTCAACTCAGTCATTCCGTCAGCTCTACCAGCAGAATTGTCCTGATTCTGACACGTCATCTCAGTCGCTTCCGGGGTGCTGATTCTTGCTGCAAAATTCACCATTTTAACACTGATGGTGGCTCCAGTAAGCACCCATGAGAAATCTTATCTGGTACTGAATTGACATGTGGATTTGAGCTCATCAACATAACTCACCATGATGATAAAATAAGGTGTGACAAAACTGCTTGTAAGAGAGAATCTGTAACCCCAGAATGTGAGCAATTTTACTTACTGAGTGTACAGGGAGTTTGGAGTAGTTTTGGATTTGCCTACTTTTGAGTCATGTAATGCAGTCGTAGGTTACTTATGCTCAATAGTTGATGTGTTGCTTGATCTTGAAGAAGCAAATGCCCCTGTCTGGTTTCACGAGCGTTTAACTTGTACTGATACAGCTTTGTAGGAATCCTAGATGCTGTTTGTCTATTGAGGTTTGAGCCTGTAACTTTTTTTTTTTTTTGAATTAGTTCATATGGGCATTGAAATCTGAATAGAATAAAGCCTTGTTGGGTTGAGGCACTTGTTCCCTTGTTTAGAGATTGTTTGGCTAGGCTCCTCCTAGCTTCTCCTAGCTTCTAGTTCAAGAGATAAAAACGGCTTCATGAATAGTACCATGAACAATGCATGAGTTGGAGCCGGAACCTCTAGAAGCCTTTCCAAACAGTCCTTAGTACGGTATACACCCCTCTATTTCTAGGTACTACTTGTGTAGAAACTGACTAAAATGTCATGGCGACCATGACCTGAAAGAAATACTCAAAATGAGATTAGTTAAATGAACTGGTGTAATATGCTCGTTTCAGCTTCATTCATTTATGTGGTTGCTTGAGATCATTTTAGCTTTGTACAATTCAGGAACCGAGCATGCATTCATTAACAGAACACGGAATCAGCAATGGATTGTCCAATAGGAATAAGATTAACCCACAAAGTAAAAAAGGTTAAGAAAATATGTTTACATCATACGTCACTGAGCAACTGAGCATGCAGACTCCTCTAACAATGGCCCACGAGTAAAAAAAAAGAAAAGGAAAAAAGGACACGCGGATAAGCACACGTTGACAAAGAACACAAACAGGTATTTTGCACTATCCTGAATCTGCACATGGTTTCCCGCGATAAAGTGATTCCTCAGGTGAACTTGAAAGCTTCTCCATCATCATATTGGTAATGTTACCATACAAAACTTATCCTCTGGTTCTATTGCATACCTCGTAAATGAACACCTATCAATCTTTCTGGGTACATCTGTAATTGAACTGAGAAAATGTCATGACAAAAGTTGGATTAGACAAGCATAACTGCACAAGAAACTATTGTTGATGCACAGGGACCAGAATTCACAAGGTAATTATGCATGATGGTTGAATTCAAAGATGCAAACCCAACTGTATACCTAGAACTTCCTGTTCATTTCCATAATGGTTCTGGATCTGATACTTGGCCAACTGCAATTCATTGGTGACTTTGCCCCCAAGGGTAAAGGTTAGTGCATCACACGCATGTTGATAGTCTTAGGATTTCTGGATCAATGGGTGTACTTCTGCCCATTTATGGTTATTGTTTTTTTTTTTCATTGGAACATATGGGCACCATTGGCTTATCTGGATCCCATCTTTCCTTCACAAAAATACACGGCAGTTTCCACCATGTGTACCTTTCAACAACTTCCACTCTTCCAGTCCCAGCTGCTTTGACTTTGGCCCATTTTGCTCACTAGCAAGTAGCAACACACAAGATCTCTTGCAAGGCAATGGGCAGTCGGCAGCCTTTGAAAGTTCAAGTTGCAGAGACAGGTCAAGCAGCAACTTAAAACCCTGCAGTAGTCCAGTCTCATTGCCAGCCAGCTTCTCCAAGAGCTGAACTAGTAATGAATTACAGTGAGGAACAAAACAAGGACACGTGCAACTGGGGAAAAACCTACATGTATGATCAACAGTAAGTATTTTTATTGTCATGGTAAGATAAACTGTATGGGCTAAAAGGAAATATGTAGCTTCCTCCTGAAACTTAAGCAAGCAAAAACATGCTCAAACATGGGAAAACAGTAGCACAAATGATACAAGCATTCGGAAAGCACCTGGAAACAACTCCCCATACAGCAGCACTTTTGGCACATGATGCATGAAGTCCAACTGTTGTTAAGACATGGACACAAAGCAGGCGGCAACTGTGCACAACGTATGTCTCAATCTGAGTTCAATGTTTCTTCTCTCTTGAATATGCTGAATTCAATGTACAAGTAATCACACTCCCCCAATAGCTAACTGCAATGCAAGATAAGTAATGATTCACATCTTCAACGGAATATTTAGATAGTAAATCAGTGAATGAGGACACAAAGATGAATCATGAAAATAGCTGCACCATATTCCAGTAACTAAGCCAACCAACACTAATTGCAATAATCCGGCAAAGTATTGACAAACAACACGAGCACAAGAAAACACATCCAGGACAACAATGATCAACTGAGACTACAAAACTGAAATAAAGATGGCCTTTTTGTCGAACCGGGAAGAGAGTTGCCAGTCATTATATTATGATGTTGAAATGAGTGATGGTGCTACTAGTATATTTAGATAACAGTATGAAACCAGAAGATGACCAGCATAGCGAAGAAAAACACTAGTACTACAGATAGGATATCAATGGTATAATATATACATATGCTATTGGTCTATCGGTCATTCCCTTCTTGCAAGTTCCCAATTGTTAAAAGGAAAATTGCATGAAGTTGTTCCTATAAGAAAACCGGTCCTAAACTTGGAGTGTATGGCTTACGTAATCTGTTACACAATGCCACATGAGAAAGAATCATCGTCTTCAAATGATTCAGAAAACATAGGAAATTCCTAAGTAACTAATGACAAAAGGTCAAACCTTGGCAGAACGATGCCATTCTGCAGGTTTGCATTCTTCTTCGATTTTTGGGAGCGGCTGCTAGCTTCTCCTTGTCTGACTATGAAATCTGAGCCAACTTCTTCAAAATGCTCATTGTCATTCCCATTAGGGATGCAATAATCATCTGGTAACCCCAACACGTCATATGCGTCATTTCCTGCTCCTGCATAGAGCCAAATACATCTATGTAGCATGTAGGCATAGAATGGCAAACGGATTGCATACAAGGATCCACTTGTGCAGAAGAAATTGGAAACTTGAGAATGGTAAGAAGATTAAAACAAAGACCTGATTTTTCAGTTAATGTGCCATCCTCCAAGCTCTTTATTAACAAGGATGTACCAGGGAACAACATTAAGTTTATGGTATCAAGTTGCTTCCTTTCATATTCTTCAATAGGTTTGAAGCCAAACCCTGATACCCATGTACTCACCAGCTCTGGAATTGCAGAAAGCACCAACATCTTTACATGGAAGGATTTCAGCATCTGCATTAAAAAAACACACATAGAAGACTCAAATGGTTATCAACTTCATAACCACAAACAAGAGCTTGCCTGAATGTTTGTTTCTGCAGGAAGATGAATTTTTGAAACACATCAAGAACAATACAAAAATAAAAGATACACTAGCAAGTTTCCTAAAAAAGAGCTACCCATTTAACTAGTGAGGATTAAATACAATGTTCTCCAAACAAGGTACCTCTTCAATGGTGTTTATCAGTCTTCGGCACATTCCTTTACGACGATGCTCTCTGCAAGTAGCAATGAAGGGCAGCTCAGCTGCTTTCATGCCATGCACTCTGCAAAGGCCATAAAATGAATCTTAAGTAGAGTTTATAAGACACAAGGTTGTGTCAGAAAAGGGCAACAGTCTGAGAAAAGGTTCCTTTGGCAACATGGTTCACATCATGACACCATTTGTGACCACTAGAATCTTAACTACATATAGTTGACAAGCAGTCTCAGAAAATAACTACCTTTGCAATTGCGTTGATAGCAGTTAGTTAATCTAAGAACGTAGGTCTGTTATAACTGTAAAGCTTTATCCCATTTAAAATTTAACAAAGATGTTACTGTTGAAGATCAACTGAACGTGGATAACTTGCTGGCCATGCTAACAGGCTACTGTGCTCAATGTTGGATGACTTGTAAGGGTTTGTTATCTCTGATCAGATCAAGCATATCAGCTGCTATCCCCAGCATGATATACCTATTTCATTTGTAAGCCTGTTACTTATTCACTTAAAATAAAAGCGCAGCACTTCCTATTGTCAAACAAGCACATTCCTATTCATCATAACATTAAGTCAATATGAAAATTCTTGCAAAATTATAATCAACAGGAAAGTTTGAATATGCAAATACATTTAGGGGAGGGATGGAGTTTTTTTTTTGAACGTCAAAAAAATTTTTTGAACGTCAGGGATGGAGTTGTGCCAATCTTCAGGAGATGGTAAAAGAGTCCTGGTAAGTCCATAACAGAAAGAAAATGATCAAAAGATTACCTGATAGACGCTGCACATAAGATCTCTTCACCTTTCTCCAAGATCACAGTGTAGAAGCCCTGATAATTTAAACGTGCATATTTGGATCTGGTTAGAGCAAAGAGTTTTCTGCATCAGTGGAGTCAAACTTTTTGCAAACAATTGGAAGAACTAGAATAAAAATAATTGACAAGAAATTCTATATTGCCAAGAAAACAGTTATGAACTCAGAACTTGATATGATGATATCCGTCATCTTGGCATCGGTTTTCTCCTTATCATATCAATAATTGTTTTAGTAGAAACCGGTGCCAGATAAACATGAAAAGAACACCAAACACTAGGGCAAAAGAAGAAAATAAACAGCATAAATATGCAAGCATATTATTATAACAAAAATCAATAGCAGCAATTCTCATTTATAAGGAGAAACATGGACCTTCTTAATATTACCTTTCTGAGATTTTTATGACTAAAGCGAGAATGTGAAATCTTGTATTCTAAGTTTCTCGTCTCATTCTTCAACTTAAACAATAGTTAACTGGTTTTTCTTTTGCAAGGTGCAAGTACAATCTGAATTCATCAGTATGATGTGCCATCAGGATATGTCATCACACTTCAATATGATCAAACGATTTCATAGTAATCTTATTGGAAAAAGTCTATATAACCCCCTGACGTTTGGCATGGTGTCTACTTCACCCCCTGAACTATAAAACCATGTATTTTGCCCCTTAAACATTTTCAAACCGTCTATATAGCCCCTTTGAGTGGTTTTGGATCCTGGTTTTGCTGACGTGGCTATCCATGTCGGCACACATTGACACCTTGGCGCTCGGCCCAGCTGTCAGACCTCTTGGCCCCTCTGTATTCTTCACTGGCATTCCGTCGAACAGCTCCCATGCGGTTGACAGACACAGCCTTGACTACCCGCCGAGCTTGACGGCGTCCAGATAGAGCAGCCGTGGGCGCCACTCGGGAAAAGCCTCCGCGCGTAGCAGGTCGCGCTCCTTGAGATGGGGGGCGACCATGGCAGCGGCGTCCTAGCCCGACGTCTCATCGAGCACGGCACGAGTGACCGCGGCGCCGTGCTCTGACTTGGGGTCTTAGCCGTAGCCGACGGCGTACTGCAGCGTGGTGTCCACAGCAGGCTGTGAGCGGTGTCCTCTGTATATAGATAAACCACGCTGAGCAAGCTGATCATCATAACAAGGAAGCGAGCGCGTGGCAGAGCTGCGTGCCCAACATGTCCCAGCACGGTGATCTCGGGGGTACGGCTGGGCGATGGCGGGAGGTCCACGGCGTCGAGAGCAGCTGGGCGGGGCTGCTGGACATGCTAGACCTCGACCTTCATGCACCACACTATCCTCCGCTACGGCGAGTTGGCGCAGGCGACCTGCTACGACACCTTCAACTGCGTACCGGGTCACCAGATTCTGTACGCCAGGTGGGGTGGCCATGCTGGACATTTTCATCCTCAGGTCCGTGTCCAGGTCGCGCCGGTGCAGGGAGTGTACAACTGGATCGGCTACACCTCCAGGCGCTGTGATGCCATGGTGCACCGGGGCTGGCTCTACACCTCCACTGACCCCACGTCCAGCCACAAAAAGACAATGCAAGGCATCAGGCGTTGAGCGAGGTGCGGAGGTTGGTGGACACATACAAGGATGAGGAGCTCAGCATCACCGTGATGGGCCACAGCTCGCCACGCTGAACACGTTCAACATCGCTGCCAACGATTACAACGTGGCACCTTGTGTAGCAGCGAGAACCGTCTGCCCGGTGACCGTGTTCGCGTTCACCAGTCCGCGCGTTGGCAGCTCTGGCTTCAAGAAGCAGTTCGACGCCATCCCTGAGCTGCGTCTCCTCCGCGCCTGCAATGCCTACAACGTCGTCGTACGTGCAAGTACCAGATCGTGCATGGAGCTTGCGATCGACACAGGGAAGTCGCGCGCCCTACCTGAGGAGCCCGGGCACGAGCAAACCTGGCACAACCTCGAGGTGTACCTGCGGCTTCGTGGATATGCAGGATGCGTGGGCGGAGGCTTCGAGCTTGCCACGGCGCGGGATGCGGCACTGGTGAACAAGGCATACGACGCACTGCGGAACAGCAACAGGGTGGTGGGGGCCGTTGCTGAACAGGGGAATGGTGGAGGGAGCGGACAGAATGGTGAGTAGACATACGGGCGTTGGAGCTTGATGGATTGCGACGAGGAAAAGAATGGCAAGTAGATAGCAGACAGAATAAACTCTTGGCATGCGGGCAGCAGATAGGGATAGCCACGTCAGCAAAACCAGAGTCTAAAACCATCTCAAGGGGTATATAGACAGTTTGAAAATGTTCAAGGGGCAAAATACATGGTTTTATAGCTCAGGGGGTGAAGTAGACACCATGCCAAACGTCATGGGGTTATATAGACTTCTTCCTAATATTATTATTGGTTTCAGGACCGAGACGAACTTTAATTTCCCTAACGCTCAACTTACACAATGGCAGCACTTCGGATTACATGTTTATGTTGATCATTCCTTCCTTAATGGTTTTGTTAATAACTATACCACATTGCTAATCAGACTGTTGCACTGAATTTTGATGTGCAATTTACGTTCAAAAAAAATTTGATGTGCAATTAACACAAATGGAACTCAGAATATAGCAAAAACGATCACCTTTTGAGCAAATAAATAGCCAAAACAAAAACAGGAAACTTACCCTGATTGTACATGACATGTGGTATCATGTCTATGCCAGTTCTAGTATCCACCATTTTAGCAAAACATTCCTCCATAAGAGCTAGAGCCACTGCTAATTTTGAATTGCATTCTATCACATGGGCAATCTTCTGTATAGAATGCAGCTTCTGCCCACCACTGTTGCACCTCAATATGGTCCATGAAAGCCCATCGCCAAGGGAACTCTCCACTCCAACACAACCATGCAGTCCTAAATATATCTGTTACAAAAAAAGGGGGCAGATAAAGCCTGAAGCAAGGAAATGAAGAAAAGGAACAGGACTTTCGACACAAAAGCAGTATTAATAAAGCAACTTGTTAGGAAACAAATAAAGCAACTTGTTAAGTACACATATGTCCATTAAAAAAACATATGAGGTTGTGCACTTTACACAGATCTTTCAAGTGGTAACCACCTCAAATTGAAATGGCAGTCACATTCAAGCTTTGGAAGAATGGCAAAAGATTAGCACAAGAGGTAGACTCAAAACAGGCCATGTAATTCTGACATGGATGACAGTTTTAGTTGCAAATAGTTGTGATAGACTTCCAAGTCTACAACACTGAGTGATTCTGAAGTTGGTTTGTTACAGATAATATCATATTTTACATGTAAAGACTCAAGTACGATCCACCAGGATCAATGTTCTTGTGAAGTAAACGCACACCTCTTTACAGGATGTTCCACAAAACCACTCGTCAGAATCCATTTCCTCAAAGGCTGTTGCCCCCGTCTCAACACAAGTGTCATGGTCTGCCAGTAAACGTTATAGAAGCAAGAATACATCAAACTGACAACAATAGTACTGCAGGATAATTTCCTTTTCCCTACTATACCACAGTAATTACATCTATGGTGAGACAACACACAGTCATTACTTTTATGTGGTACCAAATCTGATGATAAAATGATAAACCAAAATAAGTATCAAGAGGAGCCCCAAGGCATTCTTGTAGATGATATTAAATGCCAATTTTTAACAGGAAAAACATCTGGAAACGAATCAAAGTATCTAAAACTGAAGATAACAAATTGCAGTGCTTACGTGCAGCTCCACACTGTAAGCACTTTAAGATAGCTGAGAAGCTTGAGATCTCCTTTTCACTGATTGGACAACCGCAAATACGACATATACAGTTATGGCAGTACCAACTATCATCTGGGAGCTCCTACATTAGAAAGAAGGATAATAGTAAAGCTTAGCTAAATCATTTGTAAGAATGCAACATGTTCATACAGCATAGCTACATCATCCGAAATGAGGAGATATGCTCCATTACTATTAGTATACATGATTTGTTCCCTTAAAAGTTAAAATGTCCCATAGAAGATTCAGCTAGAGGGAAGTTGCATTCTATTGGTTGATAAATTCTTTAAGAAAATCATCTCACATGAGAAATTAAAATACCTTGACTGACAGGCAAGATTGATGGTATGTTGATGGGCAGTTATCACAGCAAAGTAGCTCACCACCATCTCCACAGAAACCACAAGTATCATCATTTTCATCGGCCGCTTCCACTTTTCTACTGCATGCATTACTCCGCCTGTCCATATATTCGGCATTCCAAGCCTCGATTTGACAAAGGGTGAGTGACTTGCCAAACTGAAGACATAGATTCAAGGAGGATCTAGGAAGACTGATCATAGCATGAGCCTTGAAGTCTGAAATTGACAACGTCTTGATGCAACAACTACACAGAATGCCATCCCAGGTAACCCACCCATCCTTAAGTACTTCATTATTCTCTGGATTTCGGCACTGCACAACATCTTTTAGAGTCATAAAACCAGTAGCAATCAACCAGCATAACACAGTCTTTCGTGCTAAAACTATTTGCCTTCCATCCAGGACGTCTGTACCCCCTTTTCGTATAAGCAGTCTGCTGTCTTTCTTTGAGCTTTTTAGCTTCCTAAATTTAGCATTTGAAGATACGAGCCTTAGTTCATTTTTGGCAGGAGCTGATGTCCCTTTTCTTTACAATAGCTGTGATCAAAAGGTCATCATCATTAAAATGCATCTCAAAAGGCCTTTTCTTTGCCTGCTTTTCAAAAATTTCAGACTTGCTCGCAATGGTGGGTTCCTTATGGCTTTGTGCTTCCAGAGAAGTACTACATTCCACCACAGTAGCATTATGTTTCTGACATGATTTGACAACTACATTGCTGACATCAGAAACAGTAACCACATCTTCAGACAAGCACCTGGCTGGTGATTTCTTCGGCAATCTAGATTGCTGCTTCTTGGCAGAGGCATCTGCATCTGATTCGGCCACAGTAGATTTAGCTACAGAACATCCATTCGACTCCGAAGGCATTGACTCGTTCCTTGATTTTAAATGTTTCTTGAGCGTGCCACTGCCAACTGAACAGCATCCAGATTCACTCAAAGGTACAGAGGGCTGCATAAAGCTCTGGGCATATAGGCCATTCAATCCAGTTGACTCAAAGTCGGATAGCCATCTGGGCTTCTTCCGCACCCTTTTAACCAAACTGTTGTCGAGGTTTGCCCCAGAATCAGAATGTGCTGGTCCAGCATTTGACTGAATGTGGTTTTCTGCTTGGCCAGAGACCCCAGTGTCTTTTGTCACCATATCTTGATGCCCGTCGCAGACGTCAGTTGCTACACGGCTATAGCCAGAACATGGGCTTGTGGTAGTAGTAGGCTTATCTGTTGAGGGTCTATTGTCACCATAATAATCAACAAAACAGGTTGAACTGTCAACAGCTCTAATCTTTTTCTGCTTTTGCAAGGCAGTGATCCTCTTATCAATGAACACCACAGCCACAAAGGGATCCAGAAGCTGCCACCGGCGCAGAAGTGTGGCTGAGCCATCCACGGCCATATTCCGGACACTGTCCATAGCATCCACAAGATCCTTCCAGAACTGATCGATGTCCGACCACTCCGCAGGAAACTGATGCCCCGATTCCAACCCCTCGGAGGCACTGCGCAGCCTCTGGCCGCAGAGTCTCCAGGCCTGCGACAGCGAGGCCAGCACCGCCTCCCCCTGCGGCGCGGTGAAGTAATACGCCGCCTTGGGGCGGTCGTTCCTTATCCGTGGCTTGATGCGCCAGCCGGCGTCCATGAGCAACCGCCGAGCGTGCGCTTCCAACTGATCGGGGAGGTCCCTGTTCGAACTCCTCTTGGCAGAAGCGGCGGCCTTGCTGGAACGTGCCGCTCTGCGCTTGGGATCGCGCCTTTTTCTGTAATAGTAACAACCTCCTGCTCCTCCAAGTTGCTGTCTTGCCGTTGACTTTGGTACAAGAGTCGCCTCGCTGCGAAAGGAGGCTTCTTGTGCTGCTACGCCGTGCTCTGGGCTGCCCGGCATGCCACTGCGGCACCCACGGACCATGGCCGCCGGCGCCGGCGCTGGCGAACAATTGCCGTGGTCGGGCAAACCCAGGACGTCCACCGCCGCCGCCTCAAGTCTGCTGGTGGCGTCCTGCTCCTTGAGCGCCTCTGCCTCTGCCTCCCTCCACCCCACCTTTCGCCGCCATTTGACGCGATCGCCACCTTGGGGTCGGGGATCAGAGTAAATTGGCCGCGAGAGGATGAGCGGCGGCGGGGAAATGCGAGGTCCGGTGAAGGCGAATCTGCAGCACCGGAATCAGACCGAATGAAATCAAGGCAGAGATGGAGAGAATTGGGGATGGGAGTGGACGAACCGAGGGCAGTGGCGGAGCACGGGGGTAGGGACTAGGGAGGGTGGTGGCCCTGCCGTGGAGTGGGGAGATGGATGGGGATGGGAATGCGGTCGTTGGGGACCGGACATGGATGAGGATTGAGGAGTGTGCCAGCCATCCCTCTGCTTCTGCCGCCAAACTCCGGGGTCCGGGCAGCTAGCTGGCTGCCATGTGGTTTCCCGTCACTTCTCTTTTGTTTATTGCTAAAGGCTTCTCCACTCACTTCGGCACCTTTTTTAACAGAAATTTATTTATTCAATGACATCGATCAAGTAATATAATATTTATTAAAAAAACCATAAATCTCGCCAATCTAACCGTTGGAAACATTAAAAAAAATTTAGAAAACAGGAGAGGCTCAGAGCCTCTACTAAAAAATTATTAAAAAGTAACCAAGCAGGTTACAAAGGTGTACAAAGTTCAGAGCAAAATAAAAGGAAAGACTACGAAAACTCATGATACAAAGGAGAAAAGGAAAATCAAAGCTCATACACTAATTGATCTAGCCATGATACAATCTTGGGGAAGTATTTCTTCTCGGCCCTCCAAAGGTGCAAACCAAAGTTATGTTTGAAAATTTCAAAGCCACGCATACTGCTTGCAGGAATCCCTCTGAAGATGACATCGTTTCTGAGAGTCTAAATGCTCCAACTCGTGACAATGATTACTTCCATGAAGAAAGGAACCCCAAGCTGCCCCTTGATGCTCTCAAAAATCTGCTAGGGACTGAGGGAACTGTCCACTGCTGTTCCAAGCTTATCTCAACAGGCCATGGCCATTTCACATTCCAGGAAAAGGTGCTCAACTGTTTCCTCTGTATTTTGATTGCATAGCACACAATTGTAGGAGGGAAGATGCATGTTTTTCCTTCTTAAGATATTTCTAGTGCTAAGTCTATCTCAGGAGAACAGCCAGAAGAAAACCTTATGTTTATGTTGGGAAGAAGACTTCCACAACCATTTAAAGATTGGATGAGACAGACTGGAACCTTTGAGATGGACATAGGCCCTTTTGGATGAGAAGTTTGAATTGCCCCAGATGTACATCCAGACATCATTATCATCTGATAAATGCATTCCTTGAAGAAGATTCTGTAGTTGCTGAAACTGCTCGAAGGCCTCAATAGACAAAGGAAGGTTGAACAGATTGGAAACTGAGTTGACAGTAACAGCAGCTTGGATGGAGATATTGGGGTTCTTGGAGAAAGAAAAAAAGCTCTAGACAAGTTAATTTGAGGGGTTGGCCCTGCCAACAGTCATTCCAAAGCAAGCATGAAGCACCATCTTCCACTGAAACAGGGGCCATACCTTTAAATTTGTCCAAGAGCTTTAGTATGTCCTTCCACCAAAAGGAGCCTTTCCTGACATGGCTGGGAAGTTTATCATTTCTATAGTGTTTTTTCCACACAAGATGCATCCAAGGAATAACTGCTCTATTAAAAAACTTATGGAAATTTTTTAACAGGAGGGCCTCATTGTGTGTTTGCAGATCCAACCCCCCCAACCCCCCTCTTCTTTAGATTTGGTGACTAGAGTCCAAGCTGCTTTGGCATTGATCCTATTGTTATCATCTGCTCCTCTCCACAAACAGTGCTTTCTGAATTTGTCCACTTGCTCCCTTACAGTGACATGAAGAAGAAAGGTGCTCATGAAGAAAGTTGGGAGAGAGGAAAACACTAAGTTGGTGATCTGGAGTTTCCCTGCCTGAGATAAAAAGAGAGACGTACTAACCAACCTTCTCTCACATCTGGAAATTAGAGGCAAAAAATCATCAATCCTTGACTTAGTGAGTCCTCGCATTGCATAGGCGGGGGTAAGGCTTGCCACTGACACCCTTCCCCAGACCCCGCACAGAGCGGGAGCTCTCTGCACTGGGTACGCCCTTTTTCTAATTTTTTTCTCACCTCAGTATGAAAGTCATAGCCATAATCTGTACCATTGTAGCCATATGCACTAGTATCATCCCCAAGTCGACTAGTTGTAATGAACATGGAGCTCTGCATTCAATATTCCAACATTTTGCATTGCAACAATGAATTATCATAAGAAGATATAGTAATACTCTTAGAAAAAATGAATAATTCTGTACCTCATTATAGGTATCACTCTGCATTAACAGCTTTGTGTGGCTGAATGGATCGATCTACACAAAAGCGCAACAACGGATTGGTTATTAATTTTGGTTTTTAGATTGTAATCAATTATGATTGACTAAAAACCATTTGAGTGCTCCATACTCACATCATTTCCAGTGCTTACTTGTGCATGCCCTTTTCTCCCTGGAGTAACTTTACTGTTGTTTTCTCCGTCATTGTTTAATTTGCCTTCATCATTTTTCAGACTCCTATGCACATAATCTAATATTGCTTGAGATCTTGGTGTTAGTTATAATTGATTGTTGATTTTTTTCTGTCTTGCTCTTTTCACCCCCTGCACATAGTTGCCGTTCCTGCAGAGTGAAAATGATGGAATAATTCACATGTGTGTCAATTTAAATGTTGGCAAGGAAATATCAATGTAAACTATCTCATGTATATACCTTTGTTTCTAGGGATCTTGCGCTTACTGCATTGACAATCTTTACATTTGTGTTTATTTTTTATTTTTGGGCTGTCAACCTGCAAGGAAAAGGCAAATTTCAGTATAAGTTGTAGTTCAGGTCCAGTATTTCAGTTCAAGTTTATTAATGTTGACTCATAGATATTAACTCTTTTGGTTCAGTTTTGTAGAATGTATGTTCAAGTTTTGGTTAAGATCAGTATTACTTTAGAGTAGAATTTACTTTTGAGTATAGTCTGTCAGCTTTTTCTTCACTGGCTTTGTGTAGCTAATGCAGACTCTGATCGAATAGATAAGCACTATCACTCACATTAACACATATCAGGAATGCAGACTCTGATGGACAATTGTTTCCTGGAGAGTTCAACAAATCCACTTGAAGTTTTTGACTTCCTGATAAGTGATAGCAACCAGTCGGATAGAACATATCAAGATAACTGAAAGTTCAGGACTCATATTGTGCAACCTAATGATTTAGTTTTGTTTGCATACAAGTATAAAGATCTGGATTTTTTTTTGTTTAGTTTTGACACTATATGGCCTTCCAAAAGGTCCCAGAACTATTTTTTCATTAATTTGCAAACAGAGGAGCACTACAATTTTGCAAAGGTTTATCTGGATGAAAAACTATGGCTTGTCGAACTGCAGTTTTTTGGTTTTCCCTCTGTCCATAACTGAATTATTCTACTGGAGTTCTGAAACCTGACTATACCAACAATAGCTTAGAAAGTTCTGAGATATGTATCGGCACGAGGAAGACACTATCTTCCGGGCTTTGATTGAGAAAGGGAGAATGTGAGAAGCATGAGAGATCCGATTGCCTGCATCTCATTTCACAAATTCTCATTTAAGTTTTGGTTCAGTTTTGTAGATTCTAGGTTCAGTAATATTTTTACATACGCAAGCTGTATTGGCTTGCTGCTACTTTTCTGGAAGATAGTCGGGCTGCAATTTCCTTTTCTAAAGTTTCCTATTCTGCTTCCCTCTCCTTTTTTAGTTTTGCAGCTTGTTTCATGTCTCCATCTGTTATGCTGGTACCCCAGATAGCAGTAGCAGCAAGCTAGTGTTTTATTTCTAGTTGCTCAATCAAGGAATCAAGGTCCTTTACTTAATTGTCTGTTTGTTTGGACAGAAAGAATAGCCGTTATAGTGAGAAAGATGCTGCAGTGGTAGCCCGCCAAATGCTCAAAGTAGCTGCTAAGTGTCATTTGCGTGGGTTAGTTCACCGAGATATGAAGCCTGAGGTAGAAATCAAATACTTTCAATCTCTTTGCACACAGTAAGCATTTGGTGATATTTCACTACTTCCTCAGGCCATGTAAGACTGTACCTATTTTCCTTCCCAGAACTTTCTTTTCAAATCAAATAAGGAGGACTCACCACTAAAGGCAACAGATTTTGGTTTGTCAGATTTCATTAAGCCAGGTAGCTACTTGGGGTCATCTGAATCTGTTTGGAACCTGATAGGGCAAGTCTGCAGTTTAGCTTTTTTTTAGATAAATGATAGTTTATATCCGGCTTCATCTACCATGAGGTAGAATCAGGCCAATTATTACAAGGTTCGACCCAACGGTGAGCACACAACTTACACAGTTCACAAGCTTACAGCTAGACTTTGGAAACACAAAGCGTGAAGTAAAGTCTTGACTAAGAAAGACCGATAAATCTATTTGAGAACCACCCATTGGAACTAAAAAAATGCAAGGCTGATGTCTCCAAAAGCCGCCCAGCAGATGTCAGTTGGTCCCGTAGATCATCACGCCGCTGCAGTCTTGCCCATTATCGCAGCCAATGGGTTCCTCTGAAGAGTACCTGCAAAAAAAAATTTGGTCTACATTTGTCAAAAACCACTTCATTTCTTGTTATCCAAATTGTCCACGTAAAGCCGATGCTGCTGTTAGTAACAATGAATTGTGAATAGTACCACCAACTTTAGACCAATTAACAAATAAATTATCTATGCTGAGGGGAGGTGATATCCCAAACACTAAGTGTACAGTGCGCCACAGGAATTTGGCATAAAAGCATTCGAAAAAAAGGTGATGAATAGATTCTGGAGAGTGACAAAAGCTACACCTTGTGTCACCATTCCAGTTACGCCGGGCGAGGTTATCTTTGGTAAGGACCACACCTCTTTTTAGGTACCACAAAAATATTTTTATTCTTGTAGGTATTTTAATCTGCCATAAATCTTGTGACACTTTGACCCCATTGTTGATTAACGCAGCATACATAGATTTTACAGAATATCTGCCTGATGAATGTAGTCCCCAAACAAAAGCATCTCTTTCCCCCTGTAAGTTCACATCTTGTAACGAGGCAACAATTCTATGCCAGTCCCTTAGGTTCGTACCCACTAGGTTGCGGCGGAAGGAAATGTTTAGTGGAACTGAAGCAATTACTGTTGCCATCGAATCTTGTTTTCTTCTCACTATATTGAACAATGGCTGATTTCCCAACCAAGTGTCCATCCAAAAACGAGTCTGTGACCCATCTTTCACTTTGAATGAACCAAAGCTCATGAAGGAATCTTTAACATTCATCAGACCTTTCCAGAAATGAGAATCCGTTGGCTTTTTAGTGCATCCCCCTAGAGTCTTGTCTTTTATATATTTATTCCTCAACAATTCTTGCCACATGCCATCTTCATTCAAAAGTTTAAAAAGCCACTTACTCAGCAAGCATTTGTTTTGTAGGTCTAGATTGTGTATACCTAAGCCTCCTTGGCCTTTTGGTTGGCACAAGATCTCCCATTTGGCCAATCTATATTTGCGTTTGTGTTGATCATTTTGCCAGTAGAATCTTGATCTAAAGCAGTCAATCTTTTCTAATACACCTTTAGGTAATTCAAAGAATGACATCATAAACACCGGTAAGCTAGAGAGCACCGAGTTTATTAAGACCAAGCGACCTCCTACCGAGAGCAATTTACCTTTCCATCCACTAAGTTTCTTCTCAATTCTATTTTCAATTGTCTGCCAATCTTTATTACTCAACTTCCTAGTGTGCATCGGTAAACCAAGGTAGCGGAAAGGGAATTTACGCACCCCACATCCAAACAGTTGCGAATAAAACACCTCATTATCCCTTGCTTTACCAAAACAGAAGATCTCACTTTTGTGAAAGTTTATTTTAAGCCCTGAAAGTTGCTCAAAAGTATTTAAAATTAACTTCATGTTTCTTGCTTTTTCAAAATCATGGCTCATAAATGACACTGTGTCATCCGCATATTGGAGAATGGACAAGCCATCTTGGACAAGGTGGGGGATGACCCCTTCTACTTGACCTGCTTCCTTGGCTCTAGCAATCAGTATGGCCAGCATGTCTACCACTATATTAAATAGTATTGGAGACATTGGGTCACCTTGCCTTAAGCCTTTTTTCGTTTGGAAGTAGGAGCCAAGTTGATCATTCACCCTAATATTTACATTACCTCCTTGTGTGAACTGCTTCACCCAAGAGCACCATTTTTGTGAGAAACCTTTCATCCTTAAAGTTTGATGTAGAAAACTCCATTTTACTTTATCATATGCCTTCTCAAAATCTATCTTAAAGATTATCCCATCTTGTTTTTTCAAGTGAAGTTCATGTATTGTCTCATGGAGTATTACTGCGCCTTCCATAATGTTTCTGCCTGGGAGGAACGCTGTTTGTGTTGGTCTAATGATCTTCTGGGCAACAGTAGATAATCTATTAGTTGCAACTTTGGTATAGATTTTGAAAGAGACATTCAACAAACATATTGGTCTGTATTGTTGAATCACTTTCGCATCTTTCTTTTTGGTAGCAAAATTATCGTTCCAAAGTTGAGTCTATTCAAAGGCAAGGTTCCCTCATGGAATTCCATGAACATAGCCATCAGGTCATTTTTTATTAAGTCCCAAAAAACCTGATAAAACTCTGGTGGAAAACCATCCGGGCCTGGTGCCTTATTATGTTCCATTTAGAAAACTGTTGCCCTTACTTCTGATTCCAAGAAGGCATCTGTCAAGTACTCATTTTCTAGTTGGGAGACTTGTCGAATGTCATGAACATAGTGTTCATATAACTCAATAAAAGAATTCTCCGGAGGACCAAAAAGGCTCTTATAATAGCCGGTAATATGCTGCTTTAACCGAGCATCACCATCTATTACAGTGTTACCGTCCTCCAACTGGAAAATACGAGTTTTTCGATGTCTTCCGTTAGCCAATAAATGGTAATATTTTGTATTAGCATCACCCTCCGGTAGATGCTTAACCTTTGCCCTTTGGTACCATTTAAGTTCCTCTTCGCGAAGTAATTCAGCAAGTCTTTCGCTTAACACATGTTTTAAATTTAATTCCGAATCATCGAGCAAAGAGTTTTCTGCCTTTTTATCTAGCTCATCGAGTTTGTTTAACAAAGTTTCCTTTTCTTTCTTGTAGGCGCCACTCACATTTTTTGTCCATCCTCTAAGGTACTGGCGAAGCCTTCTGATCTTCGCTTGTCACCTCTCTAGGGGGCTGCCCTCGACAGGTACACTATGCCAAACATCTCTCACCATGTCGCAAAATCCATCCCTGAGCAACCATCCCAGTTCAAACTTGAACTATGGCTGGTAAGCTAGAGATGGACTATTTGTGCTACATAACAGTGGAGTGTGGTCAGTAATCTCTCTGCTCAAAGCTTGGACACTTGTAACTGGATACTTGGACTCAAAATCCGTACAAACAAGAATCCTATCTAAGTTCTGGAAGGTCTGATTTTGTAAGTGATTAGCCCAAGTAAACTTTCTTCCTGCCATTTCTAATTCTCTGAGGTTTAACGTATCTATTACAGCATTGAAAAGAAAAGGCCATCTATCATTATAATTGTCATTATTTTTCTCATCCGGTCTACGAATAATGTTAAAATCACCACCTTTAATAACAGGTAATGTTTCTTTTGAACATACTCGGACTAATTCGGATAAGAATTGTGATTTGAAATCCACTTGAGCTAGGCCATACACTGAGATTAAATTGAACTTGAAATCATCCTCTTTGTGTCTCAACATAAACCGAATAAAAAAGTCTCCTTCTTCTATTTGTCCAATGTCAAAGGTTAAATCATGCCACCGGACCAACCCCTTGGAGCCATGCCGTGCCAAAGAAAATCTCTGCCAGCGCAGATATTATTCAAGGTGGACTGCAGAAAATTGGCTCTCCCGGTTTCTGATACAGCTATTAAGTCTAGGTTCTTTTCTTTTGTTAAATCAGAAAGGAATCTATATTTTTTTGTCCACAAAACCGTTGCTATTCCAGAAAATTCCTTTCATCTCGAGTGGTTTTTTAATTTTTTCTTTTTGTTTTTGGACCTAGACTTCTTGAGATATCAATAGGGGTCTGTAGACATACAGGGTCACAGCCCCCATCACATAGGTCTTCGGAGATTTCAGCACAAATGAGGTTTAAAGCATCTAAATCTAGGTTCTCATCTAGCGAACAAACAGAAGAAGCATCACCTAACAAAGAATTAGTCTCTACATGTAAACATTTACTCTCAGACATTCTATGAGATTCTATGTCTCTAAGAAGTTGCATAGAAAGAGCAGCTTCCTATTCATTAGCCCCAAGTGATATGCCTAGTGTGCTAGTAGAAGCTAGTAAGGATGAATCATCAAAAGAAAGTGGTAGTTCTTTACCTTTGATAGAAGAAGAATCCATGTTCCTACGCGCCTTTAACTTCGTTGCCTTTTCCAACGAGTCTTGCTCCGAAGTAGACGTGTTCCTTTTACTAGCTCTCACTGGCGACACTACCCCACCACTCAGTGCTTTAGTCTTATTCAGAAGACCAGAGTCAATCTTGGATTGCATCAAACTAGCTTTCCACTGTGCAGATCCACCTGGAGTCATCCCAGTCTGCGTGAGTAACACCACCGGCTTAACTACATCACTCTTCCTAGCAGAGTCAGAACCTATGTCTTCCAGATCAACATGATGAAATGGTTCCTCTGCAGCACCTATAGAAACCTACTGGATCCCAGCGTCCTCTGCAAGGACATGCTGAGTCCCCATTGCCAAGTCCACGTGCTGCTCAAGAGGTATAACTGTGGTAGCCTTACTCATGTGTTGTCCACTCGGTGCAACTATGTTATTAGGCTTCTTTTTAGATGTTTGACCAGCTGGCGGGTCTTCCATCTTTCTACCATCATGATCCATATTCTCCGGCTCTTTCTCCTCTGGGGCTTTATCCTCGTCCATGGTAGAGTCCATGTCAATGACTTGGGGCTCACCATCGGGCATATCTTTCTCCATTCTGAATTGTAGCTCATAGACATAATCCCCAATGACTACATCCACTAGGTCTGGGATGAGGTCGGGATTCAGCACGGCTACTTTCATTCTAGCTCTGCCATACTTCTTTGTAAACTTAGTATCAACTACTTGAGAGACACCTAGGATTGAGCCAATTGCCCAAATAATAGGGAAGTCTCGCAGTTCCGTTGGGAGTCCCCGAAACTACACCCAAACCTTGTCAATCTCATATTTAAAAACATCATTTTCTGTCCCTTTCTCAAACCGAATCTTTCCTTTCACTGTTTTGGTGTCCATTGGACCTCAATTCACCATGTGATTGAGCACTTCAGAAGAAGGGAAATTAGTGATAAAGGTGTCGTTGCCTTTCTCTTCAATCACCCAACTGTTTTCGGGTAGTAGTTTGTCGAGTTCCACTGCTAGTTGATCTGTAGTAAGAGAACCCTCCAGAACACGTACCACAGCTGATTTGTCCTCTAAAACTATTTTTGGATTTTCTACAACAGGTATAAAATAGAATCCTAAACCTTCAACAGCATATCCACATGGTATAGCAGTAGAAAGAATATTCTTCAAATTTGGGCAAACTTTTTTAACATGATCCCCAAAGCAGATCTCACAGATAAGTACTGCTGTACAAACTAAAATTGTATGCCCTTTAGTATGACAATGATAGCAATATGGTTTACCCTTGCTTTTTTTATTCCCCTTCTGGGATGACTCTGGCACATCGCTCTGGATCACTGCATTGTTGGAGCTTGGTGGGGCAGTGGCCGGCTTGAGTATTTCGATTGATGCCGTTTCCGTTGTGGACAAAGGTTGAGGTGCTGCCCCCATGGTTGGATTGGAGACAGCACCCAGCGCCACCTGTGAATTGGCTCCAGGGCCTTGCACTGTAGCCACGCCCTGCCCACGCACAGGTGCATGGCTTAGAGTGGGCTATCCCGCCGATGCCTCCAACACCCCTCGTCCTGCACCACCGCCAGTGCCCAGGTGAATGCCACCACTGCCAGCAGCTACGTGTGCGTTACTGCCAGCAGCTACGTGTGCGTTACTGCCAGCGGCAGCGTGCGTGCCACCGGCGCCAGCCGCCTGTGTCTCCGCCCCGAACGTACCGCCTGCCTGGAAGGGAGGTGGATGTCTCGACGCCAAGGATGGCTAGTAGTATGGCCGGCCCTGGTTATGTTTCACATGGCCACGCCCTCCTCCGTATGCCCCACCATAGGGACGTCCACCTCGCCCGCCGCCGTTGTATACGCTGTTGAATCCATTGTATCCCGAACCGCCATAGCCTCCATGACCACAACCGCGACCACGAGGAGGAGCAAAGGTTTGACCCCTACCCCGTCCCCCGCGTCCTGGATAGAATCCCGGTTGGAATCCAGGATCGTAGCTCGCCGCCCTACCCCCTCCTCCACGACCAAAATTCCCGCCCGAGCCCTGAGCCGCCATGGTCGCCCCAACCCGCACCACGTCCGCGTAAGATTGTGATGGCGCGATAGAAGACGACGTAGCGGCGCTAGAAGGCTTGTACGGTGGCTTGGAAAGGGTTTTTGAGATTTCCCTGGTTCCTGTCTTTCTGAAAAGAGCACAGAGTCCTTTGGTGGGCCAGAAAATTTTGCTAGGCCCGATACACTTTAGAGAACCTCGATCCATACTCTCCCTGTCGACACTCGCGCCGCACGCGGTTAGGTCGACCGGAAGCTTCGCAGGTGACAATGGAGGAAGATCTAGATCGATGCACTGAAGTTTTAGAATTTCAAAATTTTTTGAACTCTAGACATCTCTTGCCGGAGTTGACTGCACCGGCGATGGCGAGGAATTGGCACCGCCTCCGACGTGCCGTTCCGCCGGCAATCCTATCTGACGTGATTTTGAACTCCTCTGGTATGACGCCGTGGCCATGGCGTCACCGAGGGTTCGGGGTGGAGAGATTCTGGGAGGAGGCAGCCGACCCTGCCATGGCCTCTCGGCCAACTTCCTCTGAACCATCGTTGACACAATGGAATACGCAAGCCGGACATCACCTGAATGCATACCTGAGTCCAGAGCTTTCTCAGCTCTGGAGAGTTGATCGATGGTGAAGCCTGCTTCGAGCGCTTCCCTGACGAAGACCGGCGTGGATGGTTCGCTACTGCTGTTCCCGTCGCCATGAATTAGATCGACCGCTTTAGGTGTCGAGTGATCATCGTGGTTGCCTTCCTCAACCTCTGAACCTTCTGAACTTTGCGCCCAAAACTTGAAAGGCAGCGACTGGGGACTTGGCCTCCGGCACGCTGCCGCCACCGGCGCCACGGATCTCGACAACTCCGCACGACCCTCCGCACACCTCCTTTCGTCGTCTTCCTCACTGTCTTCCTCCTCCGCGGCCGTCGAAGACGCTTGTACTCCTCGCCGGAACGAAGGCGCAAAGGTCAACTGTCGCCGCATGGGTTGTCAGCCGCGCACCGGAGGGCCGCCCGCCGGAGGAGGCTTCTCCTGGGCAGATGAGGCCGAGGAGGCACAAGCGTCCGTCTGCAGTTTAGCTGACCATTTTGTTTTCTAATGCATGCTTTTAGGGAAGAAGTTCCATGACATTGTTGGAGGTGCCTTACTATGTCGCACCAGAAGTACTAAAACGACGGTAGTCAGATATTTGGAGCATAGGAGTTATAACATACATTTTGCTCAGTGGGAGGCGGCCTTTTGGGGATAAGACTGAAGACGGTATATTCAAGGAGGTAAGTGAATGGTTTTTGCATACCATGTGCTTACATGTAAAATATGCTTTGGTTAGAGTGTCGTACCAGGGACCAGCGCTTTCAGTGTGCTGATACTGTTTTCTACAATTTGTTTCTACAGCATATAGCAGTGTGTTACCTTGTTAACTATTTCTGTGCCAAACTATTTGTCAGTGTCAGCATTCAGACTATTTTGAACACTATAAACCTATTTGAATCATTTGGAAGTCGGTATGGATTTGCAAGGCATAGAGTCTACATATTCAGACGTGCCTGAACCGTGACTTGGGGCTTTTGGTGGGTTTCAACTCTAACCTAACCCAACTTGCTTGGGACTAAAAGGTTATGTTGTTGTTGTTGTTGTTGTTGTTGTTGTTGTTGTTGTTGTTGTTGTTATTAGTGGATAACCCAAGGGCAAGGCTAACAGCTGCACAAGCTCTATGAGGTTTCGAGTGCATCTGAAATGCCACTTCTAGAATGCGGCTGCTAGAATGCATCTGAAATGCCAATTCTGATATGGCTAGCTGTTTGAGGTTTCGAGTGCATCTGAAATGCCACTGCTAGAATGGTCATCAGGTTTGCTTTGCAAATCTAGGAGCTCTTAATTCTTTTTGCTAACTCCTCAATGCTTAATTTATGATTGCTGGGAAATGCTTCTTTTAATTATCAGTAGTGCTATGGTAACTGTAACTGCTAGTATGTCCTCCCTTTTGCCTACACTAAATCTAGTTGTGCTAGCAAGTATTCATTTGTGATTCTTTATTCTAATTTTTGAGAAAATGCAAGCACGAGAAACTTTGGGGGTGGATCTTCAGAAGAGATCAGGCTGACAACAGCCTAGGAAGCTGTGAATCTTGAATCTGATTTTTTTTTCTTCAAGTTTGTATGCAGATTTTTTAGTCCAAAGAAGTGGGGAAGCAGAAAGTGATGATCTAGAGTTAAGTATTACCTGATTTTGTTGGGTATTATCATCTTGATCTGCATCTTCATCAATATGTATTCTTTGAGCTGGTTTTGCCTTCCTTTTTGTTCGCATGCTGGTCTCCTTGTGTTTTTTTAACACAATGGCAGAAGCTCTGCCTTTCAATTAAGATAGGGAAAGATTAGTTTATATACTAGCAAGGATACTCCAGATAATGGTTTCAAGCCCTCCGAAGCATGTAAAGGAGGGAAACACACACCCCAATGGGGGAACAACAGCTAAACATAAGCGAGTGCTCTCTTCCTTTGCTCTATGTCTTCCTTTATCCTTGCGGCTACTTGCGGCACTGTTTCTATCTTGTTGTTGAAAATTCTCCTATTTCTCTCTTTTCAAATATTCCAAAAGGTATAGATTACTACCCCGTTAAGTCGTCTACGTTCAGATTTTGGCACTTTCCTTGCCGCCTCTTCCCACCATGCCCTGATATGGATGGGGTCTGCCTGGGGTTGCTGTTGCAGGTGAGTGAAGTTTTTTCAAGAGCGGATTTGATCCCAAACCGCCTTGTGTTCTGATCAACTAGCCGGAAGATATTTTTGGATCTGCTTCGATTCAGGAATTTTCCTTTCTTGGCCGTCAAACCTGTTTGTTATTGGGTTTAGATCCTTTTTTCTTTACGGGTTTTGGTTTCAGTTGTGTATCCTCTCTTTTTTCATTGTTCGGGTCTTGATCTGCTTCGATTCACGTTTTGTGCACCCGACCTGTGTTCGTACGTATTGGCTCCATGCGCACGCATCCTGTTCCGACTGGTTTTGAAAACAATCGAATGAAACACCAACTTGTGTTCGTACGTACGGGTTCCCTGCGGACGCGTCCTATTCTGATTGGTTGAAAAGAAAACAAAAATCAGTTGAGTAGTCACTTCATTCAAATCTCCTTAGCGCGGACCGGATGCGGTGACTGTAGGTGGCTACCGAAAAAAAAAAGTGAACAATTTAAAATCAAGCGGCTTTTTCAAGCGGCTATGGGGCCTAGGGTGACGCGGTGGCATGCGTGGGTGAGGAGAGATGTGGGTTTCGGCCCAGCCCAGACGGGGTCGGGGTGGGCTTCAGAGAGGAGGAGGCAGGATGAAAGATAGGATACTAGGAAATATCTGTCTTTCCAAAAATTTTGCAAATATTTTGAGAAGGATTTCAAAACTCTATTCGATCGTAGTCGCACTTTAAAATCATTTTGCACACAAACAAACACTTTTCATACGACATGAATCCAACAAAGTTCTTTATACCCTTTGCCATGTTTATTTTAGTTTTACAAAATATTTTTTTTCCTCCTTTAATAATTATGCGGTAGCTAATTAATTCCAGAAAAAAAATTACTACAAAAATTTGAATAAGGGTGTTACATTTTCTGACCGCCTAGAGAGTGCCAAGAAAGGCAAGAGCGTTGGGAAGCGGATGTTGGATAATATGGCAGTTTGGAGCCACATGGGAGACCGTGGCCTCGCTTAATAACTTGGGGCTGAAGCCTTTGAGAGGAATAAGTTGTGTTGTGACAAAGTACTAGGACGAGGTCTCGAGAAGACACTTGGGCCTAGATACGAGTTTGTCACCTTCTTTGTGGAGATGATTACATTCACTATCATTTTTTTTTGAAGAGTGCGGAGGGGTGAAGGCCCTACAGTGAACCTTTGAAATCTTTCAAAATTTTTGGGGTTTCCCTCCGCTTAAGCTCCTTTTCATAATATTGCTAGGTAGTTTTCCATTTGGGTAAAGCTTCTCTCGTACCGGAGTTGATTGAAGGGTTGTCCAGATCTCTTAGAAAAATTGCCTCTTTTTTAGGGAGAAAGACCATTTCCGAGCAACTTTGGGTGGTTTCTGTCATTAGCCGACCCTCTCCAAAGACAATGCTTTCTATACTTGTCTATTTGCTTGATCACAGATGGTGGCAAGGTTAAGCTGCACATGAAGAAGGTTGGCATTGAGGAGAAGAATGAGTTTGTTAATTTCAATATGCCCGTTTGGGAAAGAAAGGTTGAGACACTTGCAAGCCTTATCTCACATCATTCACCATGGGCGAAAGCCTTCAACTTTAGGCTTGAAGTGATACCCAAAGGCAGCTCCGAGTATGTCAAAGGTAAAGATCCCTTGTCACAACTAAATGTTTGGGCTAAATGGTCTAGTTTTTGCTCAGAAATATTAATTGAGACCATCATTGATTTTTGAAAATTGATCTTTAATCTAGTAGAAGCTGAGAAAGAGTTTAACAGGGCTTTCAGAAAGAGTAGTTGATTGGCATTGCCTTCTAGGATGATCAGTGTATCATTAGCATACTGCAGAATTCTAAAACCCCTTTTGGAGCTTAAAGGGATTGGAAGGTTTAGTATCCCCATGTCCTTTGCCTTATTAACCATGCATTGAAGAAAATTAGCTGCTAAAACAAAGAGCAAAGGTGATAGAGGGTCTCCATGTCTTACTCCTCTTCTGCAATGTATTGTTTTGCCTAGGACACCATTCAGTAGCACTTCTGAAGTTCTAAAGGAAAGAATATGTTCCATCCAAGACAACCATTTTTCGCCACCGGCACTGGCCTGGACGGGAAACGGACCTTCCTAAACCCTCCAGCGCCTAAGCGATCGGTTATGTGAATAGTCACATAGGGGGCGAGCCACCAGGGGCGTCTCATCTTATTTATAATCGTGTTATGGGCCAGGGTGCCGAACCCTAGAAGTCTAAGGATTGCCGCCGATCATGGCAGATCTTATTTAGTTGGAAATAAATGATAGGTGGGTGGACAAAAACTTAACGCTTAATTAACCTCATAATTAAGTTCGAGGTTAGCCGAAACGATCACATTCCAATAGAACCTACATCATCTCTCTCTCTTTCTCTCACACACACTAGGAGCCAAGCTATGTATAGTGCTTAGGGGTACAAATACACCGCCTAAAAAATACATATAAAAACAATCATTATGACAAAATTTTTACCTTATGTATGTATCTCCTATAGCACAAGCCTATGCACCACAAAGCAAGTGCACCCCTTTCTAATTTGCCCTAGTTTCACCACACACTTTTCTACCAACGTAACCCACCACTAACTGATCCAAGCACGCCTTTTCCCTTTCGGATGTTTTCCGCCACCGTGACCACCGTGGCTGTCCCACCCCCAACCACCGTCATTGTCGACTGCCTTTCCCACATAACGTAGCTCTGTAGCTCTCATTCATACACAGAGCTTGAAGCAACCCCATCATTCATCAACAACTGAAATTTGGGCGAGCTGTGTGATTAAGAAACGAATGAGGACAACTTGATATTGGTGAGCTCAAGACATTCAATAACTAGTCTTGCTTATGTATGAACAAAAAAAAAGCATGCAAAACAAGATTATTGGACAATTAGGCCATATATTAATTAGCAACTCAACATTGCAAATATAAGCACACAGGCACAATGGTAGGGCGTCTCTCCACGGATCGGATGAAAACTCAACGCTTACATGAATAATATAATTGCAATTGCAAAGCAACAAGCAGTACGTACGCGCGTAATCAACAAGAAGCTAATAAGGAACAGAGATAAGCATGATTAGGCGCCGCCGGTGAGCTCCTCCTCCAAGTGCGTCGCGATGACGACGTCGGAGGTGGGGTAGGCGTGGCAGGTGAGCACCCAGCCGGCGGCGATCTGGTCGTCGTCGAGGAAGCTCTGGTCGGACTGGTCGACGCTGCCGGCGACGACCTTGCCGGCGCAGGAGGAGCAGGACCCCGCGCGGCAGGAGTAGGGCAGCTCGATGCCTTCCTCCTCGGCCTGGTCCAGGATGTACACGTCGTCGGGCACCTGCAGCTCCACCTCCCCCTCCGGCGTGACGAGCTTCACGTTGTAGGTGGCCTGCGCGCGAAGCCTGGCGCCGCGGACCACGGCCGCCTTGGTCGCCGGCAGCGCGACGGTGGCGGGCGCTGGCGCCGGCGCGACGCGGAGGGAGAAGGCCGGCGCACGGAGGCTGCTCAGGACGGTGGCCATTGTATGTTGTGGTGCCGGCCGGTGCGGGCTGCGGAGGAGGAGCAAGCTATGAGAGGCTGGAGTGGAGCGGCTGCTGGAGTTGGGTCGGAGGAGGCAGTTAGATAGAGAGATAGCTGCTGCCCCAGATGAGAGATGGAAACGAAGGGATGGCGTGAGTGCAGCGTGTAGGCTTATCTTCTTGGTGGGGCCTCCAGCAGAACGGACCTACTCCAACCTCTCATTTTATCATCACGTCCCCAACAATTTTGGCCATGAATTTTACTGAGAGCAAAAGTAGTGATACACAGTCATGGAAAATAAAATGTGGAAACCAATTGATGGCCACTGATGATTGGCTGTTATTGTGCGTGTGGAGGCCACGAGTCATGATCATTCATTGAATGGTTGTGAAAATATTGCTAGCAAACATAGCCTTGCGTTGTAACGGGAGTTCAGCTTGTTGCATATATATACTTGAGAGACTTGCGTCTCACAGACATCATGCGCTTCAATTTTTCTGGAAATTGAACTCCGGTCTATAGTACCTGGATGTGTGTTATTCTAACTCGTACGAGTACATGAGGTTCGGGGATTAGGCATATAGTAAGACTGAATTTTGGTACGTTCAGTTAAGTATGTAGTGTATATGCACATATATAGTAGCATAAATAAAACTGAAGAGGAAAAAAACATTATTATTTGATTTGCTTGAGCAGTGAAACTCATATATCATATCATGCATCCGCAGTAAGATTGGTAGAGACCAATAAATAACAGAGAGCTGCTGTCGTCATGGATGCATGATCATAGGTACGTAGCTTGCTTGGCCCATACATCGAACTCATGATGGCATGCATAGCGTGGTGCATGGTCTGCTTAGCCGACGAGGTCGTCCTCCTTGTGCGTCTCGATGACGACGTCGGAGGTGGGGTAGGCGGCGCAGGTGAGCACCCACCCGCCTTCGATCTGGGAGTCGTCGAGGAAGCTCTGGTCGGACTGGTCGACGGTGCCGGAGACGACCTTGCCGGCGCAGGAGGAGCAGGACCCTGCGCGGCAGGAGAAGGGCAGGTCGATCCCTTCCTCCTCGGCCTGGTCCAGGATGTAAACGTCGTCGGGCACCTGCAGCTCCACCTCCCCCTCCGGCGTGATGAGCTTCACGTTGTAGGTGGCCTGCGCGCGCAGCCTGGCGCAGCGGGCCGGCTTGGCCGCGGGCAGCGCCACGACGGTGGCCACCGGGGCGGCGGCGAGGCCGAGGGAGAAGGCCGGCGCGCGGAGGCTGCTGCTCAGGGCGGTGGCCATTGGACTGTAGTGTGTGATTGCTATAGCTAAGGTAGCTGCTGCAGCAGAAGCTGGGTAGCGACAATGGAGTGTTTTGTTTGCTCTGCTACAGCTAGCTAGCTAGCTAGGGGACAATGGAGAGTACGAGTGGCTGCCGGCGTTTTATCGTTGGCGGGCGAGGAGGGGTTGGGGTGCCACGTGGCGGGCGGTGAGTGGTCGGGCTATCTGCGGAGGGATCGCCGGTGCAACGAGGATCACACGTTGCTCATCGTCGCTTCCAGCCAGCCATCCATCCATCTATCTATCTATATCTACTACAATCTGTACCTCAGAGTGTGTCTGTCGATGGGCGCGTGGAGGCCATATGCATGCAGCACATATACCACTACAAACGCATATACCAAGTCTTCAAGCTAGTCGCTGTTTATGTGCGTCCTCTTCCTGTGTTTTTGGTGGCCCTTGGTGCTCCATCCATCTGCTTTATTTAATTTTGAGCAATCATATATATATATATATATATATATATATATATATATATATATATATATATATATATATATATATATATATAACCACGATCGACATATGCATATATACAAAGGCAATGCGTATAACAATAAGGTACCTAGAAAAAAAATAGTCTGATATAGGAGTATATGCGTGTGGTCTGTGTGTTATTGTCCACGCGACCACACCACACATTGGATGCAGCTGGCTGGATTGAGGTTTTAAGGTCACGGGATCCTTGCCGGCCACTAGCTTAGCTAGCTAGGAATGTAAAATCTCGAAGCTTCGCGAGTACTTCAATTTAACGAGTGGTGGTAGATATTCATTCTCCATATGTAACTGTAATAACAAATTCATAAGCGCTATATATATTGTTGGTGTGACTGACATCGCCATAGAGACGCTATCACCCACCAACCGTCTCTCATCGTTTTCACTACGGCTCTCATTGTTCCCTTCTTCTTTGCCTCTATTTTTTCATGGCTAAGTACATATTGTTGCAATGGTCCACGTGCAAAGGTGCTTAGACACCGGTGATTCATTAAACACATGATGTAGACAGGATGTAGGATATATATTATCTCCTCCCAAGGGCTTAAACTTGTATAACGTCCCTATCATGTGGAACTGTCTTGTTTAATCTCGCGGGTATAACCGTATAGTTGTTTTTTTATTTGTGGGTCAACCCTATAGTTGTATTACTGGTAACAAAACACCGAAAGTTGGCACTCTAGATAGGGGAACACACTCAATGATCCATCTACAAAGGCTATATATGGCTCCCATCATGATAGGGATCATGAATCTACTTCATCTCATGCTAGGTTCTTCGATTCTGAAGTCTAGACTTTGTCGTTGACTCGGCGGGCAACATATTCCTTATACTAGGGCATTCACCGTGGACCAGGAGTTCCACTTTGGAACCTTAGACTTCATCATCAACAAGTTTGGCAAGCTTTATGTCTGCTACTCGGTTGGGCCAGTCCATGGAGAAAGTTATCTTCACCTTTGCCCGAGCTCCCATTAAGGATTAGGGACTCGGTCACCATCACCCAGCAGTTGACACCCAAGTGTGTCGTTCTATTACCCAAACATGGCCCTGAGCCCCTAAGCTAGTTGGAACACATTCTGTATGGTCGACATTGTCATCGAACCTCTATTACCTAACCTCAAGCATTAATCAAGTTAATCAAGTATGAATAGAGGTACGCGAAGTTATTACCTCTTCTAGGACATTACATCCTTGACTGTGAGAATTCGAAGCAATGACACCAAACAAAACTTAATGATGAGTGCAATTAGCTATAGGCTGAGTGTTGCCGACTTGAAAGGATTATGCAAGACCTAGATAGGGGTGAATAAGCATGTACAAACTTAAAACTGGATGCAACAACGAATTAGCAATATCACTGCAAGGAACCTATTAATCCATGATGGTTTCAGAGATCGTCATGGGTTGAGCGTCATGGATTAACCCCCGTGACGGTTTACCGAAAACCATCACGTGCGGATTAATGGAAACAACGATGGTTTTAAACCATCACGATAGAGCCCGAGGCCTAGTTAGCCCAACCCAAGTCTATTTCTTGTGACGAAAAATAACCGTTATGGATTAATTGCCACATCATCATGGATGCTTACATGGTTGCTTATGTGGATGATGATGTGGGCACTACCTCAGCCCATTTATTAATAGGCTAAAATCAAAGATGGGCCAAATTTAGCCCAATTTCAGCCATTTTCGTAGCTCTTTTTCAGCCATTTTGGCAGCCCATTTTCAGCAACTTTGCAGCCCATTTTTAGCAGGTCCTAGTTGAAAACAACTACAACTTCGAATTGACAAAGAGTAAACTTAGATCGAGTTAAATACCAAACTTTGTGAATGTATTTCCTTCCTTTTGCACCATAGCCCTGCAGCTAGAACTTAGAGGAAAAGTAGATCAGGTGTAAACCCTACAAATGAATTCAAGTATGAAAGTGAACACCACCACAACAAAAACAAGGGGCAACACACAAGATTTAACCCTTCAGCGGAGCCACCAAGGCTTGTCTATATCCTCATTATTAAGGAAGCCACAAAGGCTTTGGGTCTCTTCTGACCCTATCCTCTTATCAAGAGAATCAATATGGTGTTTGAACTATTTATATATTGCGATTTATGAAAGTTTCCAACTTAATCTTCCAATTGAATACTTGTCATATTATTTAGTGCCAATATACCGAATTATGTTGTAGATTTGATAGTTGTTTGTCGAATTACCACATACTCCCTCTTTTCTAAATTATAAAGTACTTTGATCTTTCTAGATATATTGCTCTTGCTATATATATCTAGACATAGGGTAGTGTGTATCTAAGTGCATAGCAAAAATTACGATATAGAAAAACTAAAATATTTTATAATTTAGAATAGAGGGAGTAGTTTTTATCGAATTGCATATTGGGTTTTTTTGTGCGGTATTATCCTCGTGTGCGTTGATGTCTTTCAAAGGGCCAGCCAGAACATGTAGTTTTTTTTTTTTTTTTTTGAGCAAAGCCGGAACATGTAGGTGACACCCGTACCTATCCAGTCCAGCAAGGCGAGAAGACGAGAACACCGCCACCGCGTGAATGGGCTAAAAGCCCAAAATCCTCCTGCTAGTCCTTCGCAGTGGTAGGCCGGGGGCCCGCCCACCGGGCCTGCTAGCTGAGGCCACCAACTGCTGCTCCAGAGCATTACCTTTTGTATGTCGGGCCGAGAAAGGACCCTGGCCTCTTTTTTCTGTTGATGGGCTGTATTTGGTACTACTTGCAATGCGTGCATACCCAGCCCAGTACGCATGCATACCCAGGCAGAGATTTCCCTCGGAAGAAAATAAAAAAATAAAAAGGTGAGTGGGAGGAGATCAGGAATATGGCATTGCCATCGATCTCTTTTTCTCCTTCAATTCATTCACGCGGAGAAGAAAGGAAGAAAATGACTCGCTAGCTATGCGATTGCGAAGCATGTTCATCTTCTGACTTTTTCTCAGATAGATAATAAATAGAATAGAATAGATATTTTGTGCCGCTAGCTGCGCGTACAGACTGTATTATCTATTTATTATTGGCTGCGAATAAGCCAGCATTTCGTCCGTTTCCACACATCCTTGAATTTTTGTTTCCAAGAAACCAAAAACTGTCTTATTATATATATCCTCGCCTCGTCTCTCTCTCTCTCTATATATATAAAAGGAAACCAAGGGATTACTGAAGACGAGCGGAGGATTATTTTTGTTTTCCAAAAAAAAACGGGCTCTCGAGTACATATTTGATTTAGCTAGGCCATCCTTTGGTGGGAAGTTTGTTTCCAAGAATGCCACCGACAGGGTATTTGAAATAGCTAGCTCCTGCAATACATTGTTGGTTCTTGTTTTCATATAATGCAATAATAATACATGCGATTGGCAAATTGTATTGGAAACATTCAGCCTGTTTAATTAATTCTGGTGGTTTGACCCACGACGAAAGCCGATTTTGCGCCACATGACTCGGTCTCAGCGGGTAAGTTTAATTTGTTGGCAGCTTACCAATGATAACTTGATGACAGATGGGTCTCGTTTCTTGTTGCAAACCAAATGAGGGAGGGTATTAGCTTGAAATTTCGGACCAACGCATGACGCGAACACAAACACGTTGTTGTAAAGCGTATTTGGCTTTATCTAGCTGCAGCTCCTGTTCTTTCTTTTCGTCGATTCATTCGTTGCCACGTCATCAAAACGACCGTGTGTGGCATTGTATTTAGTGACAAATAAATAATAAACTCCTATCAACACGTCTAGTGTGGTTTAATTACCTGTAATAATAAATAAATTAATGAGAGAATGTGAATTATAAAACATGCATGCCCTGTTTTTTCATCAGTCCAATAATTGACGTACGTGTCTTGGATCTATGAGCTTGTCCGTTTTCAGGATCATGGATGCCTAGCCGATCCAACTCAAGCAGCCGCGATGATCATATCAGATCCATAATGGACGGGGCTGCATGCTGCATGCTTGTACCACGTGCCATCTCATCTGATCAATCACCGTATCCATGCTTGATGCTTGCCTTCCTAGCCAGGGCACTTCGTTTTCATCTTCATATAATATATATTGCCGCCATCCGTCTAGCACGTATACACGACTACATAACCACCTGCGGTTTTTCTTTTCCTACTTCATCCATTAAAAACCCATCATTTTTAGTGAGTTAAACTTTCCTAAATTTGACTATATTTTTATAGAAAATAGCATCGACATTTGCATCTCTAACTAAATCTATTATGAAAACACCTTTAATATTCAAATGATGTGACCATCATACATATTAGTAATTTTTTTATATATTTCGTCAAAGTTGAGACAAATTAACTCCTAAGAAAAAAATAAGAATGGTATTTTAAGGAGTGAGTTGCTTTTGCTTATTTCATTTGTTTATGGCTATACATTACGTGTATTAATGTGCTTCTCTTTCTCCGTCCGGACCTGCCGCTTTTCTACCGTCATGTTCCCTCCTCCACAAGCAAATCAAATTAGCACCGCTTTTTCAAGTATTAATTAGTACTAAAATGGTTGTTTATCTCCTGATATTTATTAATATATATGACCATCTTACATTCTTATGTTGTATTTAGACACAGAATGAAACTATGATAACATATATACAAGGAGGAATCATATATATCGTTATATGTTAGGGGAAAGATGGGTACTGTGCTTATTGTCTACAACCAAATATATAATTAAACTGTGTGAGAAGATCTTCTTCTTAAGCCGGAATACCCGGAGGTTATCTAGCCATCGCGGATCGAGTTTTTCATTAAACAAAGCATATATATAGGGAAAATTGCAAGGCGGACAGTTTGCACCACCTTTTCTCCCACGGAAAGGCTATACAACAACCGGGTGTTTTAGCACCCGGGCGCACACGATTTTTTTTGGCCGCGGAACAGCACGTCCGCCACGCCTGCGCCGCTGTGCCTGCGTCCGCCCGTCACAGCGCCGCCGCCGCCGCCGCGCCCAGCATCTTCCTCAAGTCCGGCGAGCTTCTTCCCTAACTCCGGCGCCTCCACCAAATTTTGTCTTTGTCCTTTGATAGAAAAAAATGATTTCTTGTGATTTATGATTTGTTCCTTGTGATTTGTGATTTGTGCCGAGGAGGAAGATGAACAGGACGTTCCCTTCTCCCAAACACACTAACCTGTCCATGCAAACTGCAATCTAGAAAAGAGTACGAGGTACACCTTTTGGACATTTGGATGGTCGGATCGGTTTCGATTCTCTTTCGAATCCAAACAAACGGTGTCAAGTGCAATAACTTAAAAATTAAAATGAGATAGATTTAAGTTATTCTTCACTCCAAAAAGTTCTGAATTTTTTAAGCGTATTTTATATAGGTGTATGATAGAATACTAGTATTTGCATATATACAGAGCGCTCCCTCTACTTGCGTGCATCGGGTGACGCTGACCTTGCTTCTTCCGACATTCCCATATTTTATATACACACTACGCGTAAGCAATTGATTATCTATACATGGCTTGAGACATTAGCAACCGATTATCTATTAGAAAAGGATTAGAAGAAAAAAAAAGCAGGACTGGGAGCAGCAAACAGGGAAGAAGAAGTTTCTGGGCAACGAAGAATCTTTTGTACGAGACGTGAAGATTGCTCCAACACAGCAAATGAAGCACCACAGCCGACACAATTGAAATGGTCTCCGTCAAACCATGCTGTGCTGCATGTCATATATTGCTATTTCCGCCGCCCCTGTTTTTTCTTTTTTTTTGGGGTCTGTCTACTAAAATGTCAGGTGATTTATGGTGATTGGTCACCCGAGTGGCCCAGAACCATAAATCACTCGATTCTACCTCCAAACCAGAATCGATTGATTTCAATCTAGCAATCACCCGATTTTCAAAAACCACTAGATCCAAATCCAAAGGCCACAAAAAAACAGAACAAAATCAAATATACAAATAAACATATTTTATCTATGTAAGGCAAATAGGAAGAAATTCAAAAATAACAGAAAGAAATACAAAATAAAGATAAAAAATTCACAAAATGCAAATTTAAATAGAAGAAAAATAAACAAATTTTTTCTATGAAAGAAAAACTGGAAGAAATTCAAATATGACAGAAAGAAAAAATAAATTACAGAATGTAGATTTGAAAACTTAAAACAAAAATGAAATAAGAGAATCAATCTAAAAATTAAATACCTAGAAACTAAAACTAAAAATGAACTACTAACTGAACTAAGTAAAAAAGATTAGCTTACCTTCCTCTTCATGATGGAGTAGCTCCCCCGCTGATGATACAGAAAAGCTGTAACAATACATGCCAAAGAAAAATGAACTCAATGAACTTCAAGCAAAAGAAGTTAAAATACTCCTAAAGATGCTATATCAATAATGAGGGAATACAAGCACATGGAATGGAGCTGACCTAATGTGAGTATAGCAGATGAGGCCTCCTTCTTCTCCCTGAGCTGTTCCTGAAATGTCTAAACAGCACACACAAATGGCACATGTTTATCAGCATACACAGAAAAATCAAAATAAACTGAATTCAGCAAAAAAAACAAGTGGGACAATAGTGACAAATAAACAAAACCATGTCTCTGTGCTAAACTAAACACATGGTCATAAACTGATTTCAACAAAGACACAGCACTGAAATCTAAAATACAGACCAAATAGATACTGCACCTGAAATGAAACTAGATTATGCAGAAAATAAAAAATATAACTAAAACAAAACAACAGAAACTAATAATACTAAAAATCTAAAATACACAGCACTGACTAAAGATTAACTACACTAACTAAACCTGAACCTAAAAAACAAATGTAAACCTGAATGAACAGACAATCAAACTTCTAATGACGACAAAAGGACACTGAACAATACTAAAACTGGATCAGTTAATCAGACTACTCCTAGACCTCCTCCACATCATCATCTAACATAATGGAAAGCTGGTAGATGATGATGAAAACAAAAACACAGAAAAAATATAAAGATATGTTCTATGCAAGGGAAATTAGAAGATAACCAACTAGAACAACAAAAAATGAGCCAACTTGAACCTAATTACACCAACCATACAAGATATTTACAGTGCAAAAATAATTGTAAAAATTGTAAAGACAAACTGTAATTACAGACCAAATAAACTGTAATTGAAACAATTCAATAAAAAATCACAAGACACAAACATCAAATAAAAACTAGAACTAAAGACAATTAACAGGACATGTACAAGCAAGAAACCAATTGACAAGTGGCTGGAATAGCAACCGGCTAGCAAAAAACAATGAACCTGTACAATGAATAAGCATACATATTAAAAGAAACACATCAAAGAACAATCAGATAGGATACCAGTACTGAATCTTGACATATTGATTAATGAAAAATTATCATGCCATCAGACAACTAATACTAAAATCAATCCAGAAATGAAAAAGAAAAGAAGAAAATCAACAAGACAAAGAACTAGATCACAGAGATGAAATATGCAAATCATAACATAATTAACTTTCAACATTAAACATTCATAACACAATGCAACCCTAGCTTACATTCATTAAAAAGAAAATATTAAATTCAAAACTACTCCTAGACCTCCTCCACATCATTATCATCATTCCTGCTAGGAAGCTGATAGCGACAAATAGGACACGTATTGTTACGCATAAGCCACTCAAAGATACAGTCCTTGTGGAAGACATGGGAGCAGGGCATGGCTCGAAGCTCTGCGCTAGCTGCAATGTCCTCCTGATAACGGTCGGCCAACGGCTTGAGGCAGATGGCACAGTCATCTTCAATTGAAAGCACCTGTCCGATTTATCGACGAGGTAGTGGTGGGGATTGGGGCAGGGGTGTAGATGGAGAACTGAATTGCTGCAACCAGAGGTGACTGTTCGTATATGGGCCTCGCCTCTGTTGTGTGTAACGTGCGTGTTCCATCTAAAATGATTTTAAAAAAAAAGTGAAACCTAAACTAACAACTTAAGCATGAACTAGCAAAACCTGAACCTAAACAAAAATGAAACTGAAAAAAATATTACTTTTTCAGTCAAAATAGTGAAAATGAAATCAATGAAACTAAACAAAAAAGAAAATGAAAACTAAACTTAATTAAGAATAAACCTTAACCTAAACTTAATCTGAAACAACAAATACAGATTTCATAGATCTTTTATATGAAAGGAAAAAATATTTGATGATGAAAGCATAACAACAGAAAATAAATACAGATTTAACAGATCCTTTCTATGGAAGCCAAATTACTAGATGATCATAACATTAAAATAGAGAAAAATACATATTTCATAGATCTTTGCTATGGAAGGCAAATTAATAGATGATCAAAACAAAAAATAAAGAAAAGAAATGTCACACCCAATTTTAAGGATAAAATTGAATGCACAAAACTCGTGTGTGCCCAGGAATCAATCACACACACAAGCTGACAAATTACATAAAGTATCATCACGGTGTCTCATACATCAGAGTTATAATAAAACTTAGTCTTATACATCACAGCGGAATAATAAAAAGATGATAAAACTCTCGTGGCCGTCTTCACAGGGGAAGGTCAACTGGTTGACCACAAGCCTAATAATCCTCCGGAAATCCTCATACCCGTTGTTATCCATTACCCATCCGGGATTTTATCCAAGTAAAGAAAATAAACAAGTGTAAGTACATTCCGTACTTAGCAAGCTAACATGGGGTTATGAAGCTCAAAAGGTTAGACTACAGTTAAGCTGCAGTTAGCATTTTTAATAGGTCAAGCTTTTATTCTCAAGTATTATCAAGTTATGCTTAAGCTCCCATTTAATTCCCATAAGAACATATATCGGAGTCATATGTACCATATATCCTCACTAAACAACTTTATAAGATCATCATCAAGTATCCAGTTATTCAGCGTGAGTTTTCCGGACCGCTTCGTGAATCGTGAGCACAATTTGTTATAATGATTTGTTACCCTCTGCAGAGGTGGTGCACATTCACCATGAGTCGTGATCCCCATATGCCGGGTTAATTACTCCCATGTCACTTCCAAGGTGAGCAGGCGGGGTACACTATGAAGCCATTTCATAGGTTTCCCTAACAAGTTAGGGCCGCTAGGTTTCCTTGGCGGCGGATGTAGGAACCCCTTTCCTATGGCACATATCCATCGCGGCTATACACATAGGAACAGAGGGTCCTATACCCAACGTGGCAAGCCCCATTTGCGCCAAAAAGGTAACCTCTAACTAGCTAGAAAAGGTCCTATTATTGAGCTAAAGTCGAGAGCCATATGACTCTCTGGTTAACCTTTGTCGGTCCAGCTTTTTGCCGACAGATAAGTCCTTATGGAGGGTAGGGAGCAACATGAACAAAGATCATTTGCACTTTAGCCCTATGGAGCAGTTGTTATAATTCATGTTACTCACTTTGTTCCATAGTATCATTCATCAACATGTATATCAAGTTCAGTTAGAGCACTAGCAATCTACCCATATGCATTTAACCCATAGGAGACAAGGAACAGGATAACAATCACTAGGATGTCCTTACGGGTATCAAAATTAGACACATGCAAATGAGTAATTGCTTAAAGTGAAATAGGACATCAAGGAAGGCCCATGTTATACTTGCCTTGGTTCACAAATTCGTGCTGGTCCTTTGGTCGTCGAAGAGTTCTTGGTCTCCAACGTTTTTTCCTCACCGTCCGAACGCGACCAACACAAGCAACATACAACATTCAAAAGCATTCATGCAAAGCAAACATTCCTATCATTAGAACAGTACACCAACAGTATTGAAAACAAGATAAAATGTTTGTAAAACTAATCTACGTTTCTCTACGATCACGTCAACGAAGTTCACTAAAAAGCGGAGCTAAAATGCGATAGTTATGATTAAAAGCGGGTTTTCCTATAGCCCTATATTTAATTAATTCTAATCATGAAATTAAAAAGTTCCAAACTTGTCTAACAGTAGCTCCAACATGTAGCTTATGAAATTACGAAACTAACGCGATTTGAATGGATCAATTCGGAGTTAAAACGACAATTCTATAAGCGAAACAGTTCGAATGGCATTTCTGTAAATACTGAAAGCGTACTTTTGACTTAAACAGTGAACTTTACGCTTTCAAAAACGAGAATGCGTACTCGAGGAAATACGCTAAGGACGGCGGGTTCTATTACGCGAAAACAGGAGGCTCTTTAGCAATTTTACCCCGAAGGGTATCGGCCGACGATGCCGGGTCGCGTCGATCGAGCAGACGGCCTAGAAACAGATGGGAGGAGAGAAAAAGGCCGACGAGAGCGAGGGGCTGCCACGGCGACTCTCCATTGCCGGTGGCGAGGAGCTCTCCGTCGTGGTCGGTTAAAGCCCTACGGCCACTGTGTGCCCAACCGAAGCCAGGAGGATGATGCGGGGAGGATGGCGAGTCCACCCTAGGACAAAACACGGCCGAGTGGAATGGCGGTAGTAGCGGTGGCCGCCATGGCCAGTGCCAAGGTCCTCGGAGCTCACGGCTCACGGTGCTAGAAGCCACCAAATGCTAAATAAAATGGTCGGGAGAGAGAGGGACCACGGCGAGAGCTCACCACAGGCGAAAAATCGAGGCGGTGATGAAGCGAGGATGGCGGACCACGGTGGCGGCAATGACGGCGGCGTTCTGTGAAGACCGGCGACCAAGAGTTAGCGATTGAAGGCGAAAAACAAGAAGATAAAAGCGGCAAGTGGTTCGTTACATCACGGCAAAGCTCGGTACCGAGGCCGACGCTGACGGCGAGGTGGCGGAACGGCAATTTTGCTTTCGCGCGACGGTGGATCCGGCGAAAAGTCCGCTGGCGGTTGTTGCGGCTTCGCCCGAAGCAAGTCAAGCGAAAGGAGAGCGGGAAAAAAGCGGCAGAGGTGCTGCGAGGGTCTCGGCTCCCTTTAACGAGGCCGTGGAGTGGGCGACGCGCCCACGTCGCGAGGAGCAAGCGGGCGGTGATTCTTGCAATGGCGATTACTGGCTCAAGGAAGCGTCTTGGGAGGAGGTGGGGAAAGAGCGACAAGCGGGCCCGCTTAGGCAAATGACCGACGTGTGTGAGAAAAGGGGCTGTGAGTCTTTGAAATTTGGCCTTGGGGCAACAGTTCCACTGAATCTGGGCGCCCAGGGAAGGAGAATGGGAGGAGTGGAAGGAAGAGAGGGAGCGGGCGAATGTGAGGAAGGGAGGAATGAAAGGAATTTTCCTTTTTCTTTTTATAAATAAAATTTTCAAACTCATTTTCAAAAGGTTTTTTAGAATCTTTTAGCATTTGAATAAAACACCAAATCATGTAATTAAATACATAATAGCATGAATGCATCACATGTTTCTATTCTTGCATTTTCTTTTAATTTTATAAAAGAAATATTACTTCCTAATTTGAATTGCACATATAATTGCATATTTAAATCAAATTTACTATTTTTAAAAGAATTTCAAATTTTAGGGTGTTACAAGAAAACAGATTCCAAAGAAGTTTTCTATAGAAAGCAAATTACTTAATGATCATAAAAAATAAGAAAAGACATGCATCCATAGGTAAACTGACTAAGATATCCATCTATACAGGTCAAATCTAGAAACACATAAGTTTACACCACAGCAACAAAAAATTAACACTGATGAAAATAGTGTAAAGATTATAATTAAAACATGTAAATACAGTACAAAGAAACATAAATAGCAACCTCCAGTCCTGCTAGCAATAAAGACTAAACTTGAACACTCAACATGCTTGCAATAGCTACCACCTAGCAATAAACACTAAAAATGTACAGTAAATAAGCATATACATAATGTACACACTAACAACTGCAACTAAAAACTCATCCTAGACAATATGTGTAACACCCGGTTTTAAGAACAAAACCAGATACACACCATATGTGAGCTCAGGAAGTCAAATCTCACATATAGCAACAAATAAGGGTAATATCAAAAGACAATGCTTAAATACATAGCGTATTAGTATAAAGAATATAACCTTAGATAGTAAACAGCGGAAAGACAACTCCGATCTTCGGGTGAAGACTCTAAATCCATAGGGACAACTGACTCGTTGATCACAAGCCTAATTCCTTCAAACTCTAGCAATCTGGTACCCATCCAGGATTTTTATCCAAATATGTGTAAAATAAAGCAAGTGTAAGTACATGTCGCACTCAACAAATATATCATGGGGTTCTTGAGGCTCAAAAAGCTGACACTGGTTAACTGCGATTAGCTTTTAATTGTCACAATTTTAGCATAGGAGTAGCAACAAGTTTATCACAAGCCCATAAACACATGATCAGGTAAACATGAATAATGAACAGCATAAACAGTAAATATTAGTGATCATCAGTATCATCAGTGTCCATCATCTATTCCGTAAGGGTTTCAAGGCCGCTCGTGACCATGAGCACAGCTGATATACCAGTTTTACACTCTACAGAGGTTATACACTTTCACTGTGAGTTGTGATTTACCCTTTCGCCCGAGGTGATCAGCCTCTTGACCCACTACCAAGGAAGGTCGGCAGGGTTCACTATGAAGCCTTTCAAAGGTTCGTCTAACAAGTTAGGGCCATTAGACTCACTCGGCAAACAGATATAGGAACCCCCTATCGAATGGCATAATTCCATCACGGCTATACACATAAGAGTAGAGGATGTCTTATACCCGATTCGTCAAGCTATTCTTACGCCAATAAAGGTAACCACTAACAAGCTAAAAAAGATCCTCATACTGAGCTAAAGCCAGAGCCATATAGTCCTCACAGTTGTGCTGTAAGTCCTGGATGATCATTTATAGATAAGTTCTTAGGGAGAGGAATCTAGAGCACCATAAAATAGCCCAATGCTCTAGCCCCTTGTTCCATATTGCTAAAAAGCATCTTTTAATGTTTATTGCATATTACATTAGTCAAGTTACAAGATCAAAGCTTTAGTTGAGCACTAGCATCATACTACCCAATACAATAACCTAAATGTATCAAGGTACAGGATAACAAAGTGCTAGGAAATCCTTAGTGACAGTCAAGGTAGACACATGCAGTATGAATTAAATGATTAAAGGTGTATAGGACAACAAGGAAGATCACATGCTATACTTGCCTGAAAATACCGATCCTTCGGTAAGCTTTAATCTTCAACGTTCTTCTTCTTCTTGATCACCACGTATATCTTACCAACTAGACGAAATCATAAAGCACCACACAAGCATCCATACAATCATACACGAAGCAAAAAATAGAACTAAATCAGAAAAGTACACCAAACATAAAATCAAGATGAAACGTTTGTAAAATGAATCCACGTCTCGTTACGAACACACAAACGCGAAAAACACTCTAATCGGAGCTACGGTGAAAAAGATACATCTACCGAAAGATTTGCTCATAGGAGAAAATATAAAATTGTTAGCTTTATGTGTTTTAATTATATAAAAACAAATATAAGATATTTTATAGATAATATAAATTAAGTCAAATTTAAGTTTGAATTATAATACTAAAGTAAAACAAACCATATTTTATTTATAAAACACAGTTGCATAACTATTATTCAAATTAGAGTTTAAACCATGAAATTTTAGAAATAGTAATATGGTAAACACTATTACTAACGCGTAGATCTCGTTGCTATGAATCTAACGCAACTTGAATGGGTCAAAACGGATAAAAAACGCAAAAGATATGAAATAAACAAGATTTTCTTTATTAAAATAATAGATTAAATCTAACCTCAAATTTTAAAAGTTGAAAACCTACTTAACAGTAGTATGAACATGTAGATTATGAAATTACGTACCTAACGTAATTTGAACGGGTCAAATCGGAGTTAAAATAGAGAAGATATGGCTAAAACAAAATCAGTGGCAAATCTGTAAATAGCTGAAAACGTATTTTCAATCTAACCAAACCAAAGTATGCTTTCAGAATAAGAAAACATAATCCAGAAAGGCGCTAGGGATGACGGGTTCTAAAATTAAAAACTCAAGGGGCCTTTCTATAAAATAGCCAGCCAAAACGGTATCATTGAATATAGGCCGTCGGATTTCGATCTAACGCGCCAAAACAAATCTAGGGGAAAAGAAGACGGCGGCGGCTGCCGGAATAGCACAGGCGCGGCGGCGCCATGGCTGGCACGTCGGAGCTCTCAGTTAGCGGGATACCACGCTCGGTTTTTCAAACGGAGAAGCCCGGGGGAGAGCGGAGGAGATGGGGAACTCACCGGACCCAAAATCAAAGAACAGGAGGCAGTAGAGGTAGCGCGGTGCTTGGCGGACGGCGGCTCTACGGCGAGGCACGGCTGTGGCTTGCATGGGCGAAGAGCTTGCAGCAAAGATGGATAAGGAGGTGGCGGAGGCGGCTATTTATGGGGGCGGGGTTACTTGAGAGGCACAGTGCGGAGCTCGTGGCGGAGGCGGGCACTTGGCGACGACGCAGTCGTGTTCGAGCCGGACATGGCGCAAGGAAGGGGAAGCGCCTGACCGGTGGGCCAGGGCGATCAGCGGTGGAAGGACAGGGACACACGGGCGCAGCGCGACCTGGCTGGGCCGGGCGCTCGGCTGGGCCATGCGATGCGGCGCGGAAGAGAAAGCAAGCTAGGCTTCGGCCCAAGCGGAAGGAAAGGGAATGGCTCGCGCGGGAGCTAAGCCGACGCTGGAAAGAATGGGTCGGCGCTGAGAAAGGAGAACGCGCGAGCACAACCCAAGTGCGGAGAGAAAACGGCGACCCGCGGAGGAAAAGAAACGGGCTGACGCACTGGGATGGCCGCGGGAGAACTGGGCCAACAGGCCGAATGTGAGGATGGGGAGGAAAGAAGCTCATTTCCTTTTTCCAATTTTAATTATGAATCAAATCAAGTTCAAATATTATTTCTAATATACTTTCAATTCAAATAAAAATGAGAAATTTTGGTAAGTTTTTCAAAAAATAAATTTTACACCTTTTTAAATTCTTTTATTTTTTTAATTCTCTTTTCTTTCTTTCCTTTTACTTCAAATGCATTTTTAATTTCATTTGCAAAAGCAATTTAAACCCTTTTGAATTTTCAATCAAAACCACTCAACCAAATAAATCAAATGCTAGGGCATGTATGCACAAACACGTTGCTACCTTATGCTGAATTTTAATTTAATAAAAAAATTATTTTCCTATGTTTCATGAGCACAAAATTCAGAAATACATCCTGTTAAACCTATTTTTAAAAGAGGCGAATTTTAGGGTGTTATAATATGTTGCACATACAATGGAATGCAGTACCAAAATAAGCAAAAAATTCAACAAGAAAACAAACAAATGAAGAAACACATGCAGCCATAAGAAAACTAACCAGGATAAACATCTATCTAAGTCAAACAGTGAACAAAACAGTAAAAAATATAAGGAAAACATATAATTACAGTACAACTTAAATGAAAAAAGAACTGAAGCCCAGTTTACAATAAGGCAAGAGAAAGAAAAATTATACCTACTACTATACATATTAATTCAGTACAATTATGACTTGGAAATTATAAAATATTAACAAGTTAAGAAACTAAAATAGAACCAAAACACTTATGAAGCAGAATATTACAAAACATATGAGACTAGTACAGAAAATAAGAGAATTAACAACTGAATATAAATAAGACATATCTCATCCAAAAACACAACAAAAATTCAGTAATAAAATAAATAAAGAACATCAAACACATACCTTGTGCAGCCTCTAGACAATGAAAAATTAATCCTACAACAAAATAATAATTAAAAGTTAATCATATGAACTAACAGAAATATGAAATAATAGATGAAAGAAGAGAACAAACATCAAAATGGATAAAAACACAGACTAAGGGACTACAACCAACTAAACAGGAAGAGAAAACAAATCAACTATCACATCTATAAAGAACAGAAAAATTGAAAAGATGAAGAAATAAAGAAAGATATATGAAGATCACAGTAAAAAAACTAACTAGTTGAAGTAGATGAACGAAAAAAAGAGAAAACAAAACAAAATGAGATCAAGGAGAGAAACAAACATGAAAAGGCTCTGGACAAGGATCATGAATAAAAAAATCATTTTTTTCTTAACCCTATTGTTGAATCTAACAAACAACATTAATAAAACAGAAAAAAAATCAATGGCCTTTGCCGAGGAACACAAAATTACCCCCGACCAATGAATCTAACAGAGTCACCTAAGACTCATCAACCAAAAAAGCAAAGGAAATAAGACTGAAATAAGATTAGTCGCACATATTGATGAAACACAATGGACAAGAAAAAAGAAAAGGCAAAGAAAACACAGAAAAGAGATCAAAGTACAGAAAGAAGAGAAGGAACTCACCTAGACGAAGAGAACAGAAGCCAACAAGAGAAAAAACAGAAAGAAATGGAGAAGGGGGAGACGAAGGGAAATGTGAATGAAATGGAGAAGAGGGAGACAAGGAGAAATGGGATATAAAGAGAAGAAGGAGATCAGGGAAAATGAGAAGAAAAAGAAATAACTGCACGGTCAACCACATTAAATGAATGTGGGAATCCAAAACAGAGTCGAGAGAGAGAGGAACCGCCAGTCACTAACTGTCCAAAAGCTATACATTAAGCAAAGGCCCAAAATAAAGAAAAGAAAACATAGTCCCAAGAAAGAAAGGCCCAAAAATAAAGGCCCATTCGTAAATGAAAGCCCAAATCATTACAACAAATGTCAAATGAAAGCCCAACTAGAAGAAAAAATAGAAAATTGCAAAGAAAAGAAAACCTAAGAAGAAATTAAAAAGAAAAAGACAAGAATGCTAAATACTTATCTTAGCATAAGACGCTTCGCCAATGGCCACATCTAATGAAGCCATCATATTATCATGCTGCAAAATAGAAGAAAACAAAGAATTAATAAAAGTTAGACATATTAAAAATGTAATAAATACAGAAGAAAAAAGATGAACTTGACCACATATTCATAATTGACACTATATAACCATGCATCACATATACAAATACTATTTAAAATTTTCTTCCAGACACACTTCGCCAATGGACACTATATGTAATTTTTTTGCCATTTTGATTGCTAACAAGCTTGGCCAATGAATGCATGTTAGTTTGTTATAAACTCTTGCAGATAGCAAATTAGCCATGCCTATAAAGCAAGAAAATAGCTACCATATCTGTAGGCCATAACCACAATTAGCCAATCAGCTACACTAGGCAATTCAGACCATCAAATGAAAATTAAACTCTTCAATCCTACCTGCCAGCTTAATAATCATGGCACAGATACAAAATCCAGTGCTCAGTTCTTGATGAGCACATCACTCCATCACATACAAGCCAAGGAGAGGAGGAGGTCCAGCATGTGCGTCCAATTCATCTTTCTCATGGTGGAGGCCCAGTCCAATTGAAGTTGAAGCCCATCTTAGGTTCCACGACTAGTCTGTAATAAAACTAGTCACACGAGCGTGTCCAGGCTCCGTTTTTGACAATCCACATATGGATGGAAAGCTAATTAGATAAGGAAGCCAATGCAAGTGGTCTCACGTTAAAATCCCTTTGGAATCAACAGGAATCATCAAAATGAGTCAGCGTCCAGAATCTGCCAAGGTGCTGCGACACCGTCTTTTGGTCCGTTGGACCGTGTATCGTGTTTGGGCCCATTAGGGACGCGTCCTGGGGGGTGATGCCCAAGACTCTATATTATATAGCCGTCGCTCTCCTTAGGGTTTGGGTTTTGTTTAGTTCTTGACTTCCTCATGAAATAGACGTCGTTTTGCTGCAACTACGCCGCCAAGGCCGCTTGTAGTGAACCAGGGCCCTGGTTCTTTATCTTGTTCGCCTATGGCGATTAGTCCTTTCGAATAAAGAACCAAACTCCTTCTCGTTATCATAAGCCTTATATCTATTTGCAATTTTAGATTGCGTTCATCCCGTTCTTGCTTGTGTTCTCGATTCGCTTGCAGGAAAGCCTTATCGGCGAGGTCAATTGCATTCGCGTGGTTGATAACCAACGGAGCAGTGGTGTAATGGTTGCGAGGGTTTGAATCAGTCTTGGTTTGAAACCTAGATCATGAACATCGAGTCTTCACCAATCGACGCTATCGTACCTATCGGAAGATCAGGCCTTGTCTACATCAGTTCTTCCAAACCAAAACACGACGACAGAGACTAACTCATCAATCAGGCAAACGACATTGCCCCAACTCACACAAATAACAATAACAAATGGCCCTAATGCTCAGACAGCTATAACAGACAACTAACCATTAAAAAGTGACATGAAAAGAAAAACAAAATCAAATATAGAACATAAGAATCAGTGTCTTGCCTTTGTTGAAACATTCTCATAACTAGACATGCTGATAAGTGAGAAAGCCAGAAGAAAAACATCAGCTCCACAAAAAGGCAGTGGTCTCAGTCTGTTATAATTCTCTTGACCTGTTGCAGTTGGAAAGATGGAAGTTTAACCATTTTGATGAACAAGGAAAAAAGGATATGCACAAGGAAAGAAGAAAGAGCATCACATATCAATATAGAAAGATAGGAAGTAGACAATTACCATATGCTTTAGACTTGGAGGCTGCATACATAAAGAACAACAATAAAAGAAGCTAAGTTTTTACATTAGCTCGCCAAGCCTAACACAACCCTCCTCCTTTACTAGGGCTTGAGACTTGCTATACTGGGACACCATAGGTGCCCCAACATAGGCAGAGTTAAAAAGATTTAACAATCATATATACGTGTATATATATATGTATATTACAAACCATCAACAACATAAATAAACAATTCTAAATATTATTACAATAATATAATAAGTCTAGATCACAAAAAATAATAATACCAAGAAACTAGGAACAACTAAGAGCAAAACAATATAACATATCATCACAAATAGATTCTAATTGAAGCAGCTCATTGACGATATGGCCAAAGCCTCAACGATTGAACAGACTAAAAAAGGTCATCATTTTCAGATCGGACTTCAATCCTAAGGACACGATAGAATGACAAAGTCTGACCATCAACTTCAAAAGAACGACCATCCATCAAAGCAGCACCTCCAACATCAAGCACCAAGACATAAACTGTACCATTCATAGAATCTAAAGCATACTTGAACTCAGGCACGAATGATGGACCAAGATAATGCGTGATAACACGAGCAACTAGCTTAACATTGTCCAGAGAATACAAACCTTTAGCAGCAACAACCCTAGATTGCTCTCTACCCTATAAGCCCAGATGCTCAACCACAAACAATGAAACAAGTTCATCAACTAGGGTAAAAAGAACAGCAGCATCAGGATTTAATGAAAGAGCTAGAAGAACAACCTAGACAAATAAAATAAACCAATTACAAAAGAAAACAAGATATATTGCAAACTAAAAAATACATGCAACTAGACAAACCTTATCACCAACAGGGATATCGATGAACTCCCTGAATGATTAATTCCTTTCCACAATGCTTTTCACTTGACACATTGCAAAAACTCCAGTACCAATAGAAACTTGATAACCACGAAAATAACTAGCTTGCAAATCTTCAAAAGCAAGACAATACACAGTTTCATCTTCCTCATCAAAGCAAAACTTCATATTCTTCACATAAAATGGACCGTGAATCTTCTTCCATGCTCGGACAGCAAGCATCACATCATCATAAACATTCATATCAGCAACAATGTTTCTAATTGCAATCAAACAGTCCTGCTCACCAGGTTCCAGATCAAGAATCTCCATGACATGATGAGACACTCTCCTGTTGGAGAAGGAAAATGCTCCACCAATAACGCCACCATCCATCTAATAGAATAAGCAAAAAAATTAAACAAATTAAAAAAATTCAACCCTTAATGAACAATGAAGAACTTTAAAAAATCAAAAACATACCTTGATCAACCTCTAGCAGAGATCCAATTGCAACTTGAACACTGAACGATACAAGAAAAAAATAGAAAATAAGAAAGTCAAAACATATCAAAAGAACTAGACAAGCATAATAACTGAAACAAGATAAAAGGAAAAATAACATACATTATTAAAAATCTAAAGAAGGGATGGAATCAAAAGGAAGGAGAAAAGAGGACACAGAAAGAGGGGGAGACGAAGACAAACACACACACCAGAAGAAAAAGAGGGAGTGAATGGGAGGAAGGAGAAAAGAGGAAGAAATTGTCCAAGTAAATGGACGTGGGAACTGATAAACACAGGAGAAATAGATAGAAGGCCTAGAAAGTGTAATAAAGCACAACTCCTTAGTACTAGATGGACACTGGATCATAATTGGCCAAAAGAAAGGGCATAAACAGACCCAACATAACTTAATTGGAGAAGGCCCAAGAAATAAAAAAATGAAAATTAAAAAAGAAAAAATCCCAACTAACACTAGAAGGACAAGGCCCAAAACAAAAGGCCCAACTACAAACCCCAACTATAAAAAGCACAAGGACAAATGTAAAAAAACACAACCAATGCAGACCAACTTGATCTACAAGCATCCACCCCAACCGCCGGCTACAAACCAGATCCAAAAAAACAAAATAACAAACGGGAGAAAGGGAAACTAACCAAAACTAAGATGGAGGACGAAGACGAACTACACCAGCAGCAGCAAAATGAGAAAACAACAGAAGAACAGGCAACAAACCAAGTAAGTTCAATGAATTCTCAGTAGTCAGTTAAGATCCATGGCAAACATAGGCATGAAACCGATACCTGGCTTCCCGCTGGTGCTCAACCATTCAGTTCTATCACCTGTTCATCTTTTGCTAACAGGAAAACGAGAGAATGAGAAGATACACAACAATGGAGAAGGGTAAACAGCAATTGATGAACACATATGCAAATCAGTTGATGCTCAACTAAGAATATATTTGGCCAGGAACTTACACAGGGCTAATCATGAAACAGATAAGGAACTCACAAGAAGATAATAGAATACCAGCAAGTTACTAGGTAATCAAATTGTACATTCATGTTCAATTTACATGACAAATATATAAATCTTACAAGTTCATAGAGGATGTAAAAACAACAACCACACTGTAAAAAAGATAAAACATTATTTTCATACTAACTGGAATCAAATATGCAGGATCCATATGCATCATATACATCTTTGCTCATTGGAGACATCAACACAGAGGTACACATGATAAAAAACATCCATTTAGAAATAATTCCTAGCTGCTATATTGAATAACCATGATTTAATTATTGCAGCTAACAGAAATGCAGAATTTATTCAATACAAGGCAAGACACTACACAAAGTCACCAAATAGTAGCCGGGGAAGATAACAAGGTAAAAAAATAAACTTCAGAGCACATGTAATATACAAAAAACCAAAACTAGTGGGTAGGCTTTCAAACTTACACTTCTATGATGATGATCAGCAGGTACATGAAGGAGACTATGGAAGCTTCAATGACTTCATCAATTGGGACTATGATGAACAAGAACAAGAACAAGAAGAAGAGGTAAGAAAATTTAAAAGAAAAATTGATGCATACATGAGAAAAATATCAAAAATTAAAATAAAATACTTATCTTCTTCATGCATGAATTACAGCTTGCAGCCCTGGAACATGAAACAATGACAGGGAACAACTACAATTGGAGAACCAACATATTCAGCAATTTAAACATTGAGCAGGTAAGAGCAGAAAAAAATCTTAGAAAACAAAGAAAATAAACAAACATATTCATTTTCTACATAGAATTAATAAAAATAAACTACTCATGTATGCAGGAAACATCACATAGCATTGGGATAGAAAATGCTACATCAGAGAGTATTGTGACAGGAACAGCACAGCTAAGTGGGTCACTAGAAGGAACATCACACAACATCCACCAGACCAACTCATATGAAACATCAAGCAAAATTGAAGATGCAAATCAGAGCACAAACAACAGGGAAGGAGATCAAATGCTGACAGAAGAAGAGATTGATGCATTCATTGAGTTAGAACAAAGAGTAGCTAGAGAGGGAAACAATGCTGACTGTAATAGCAGATACACACCTCAATTGGGGATGCAATTTGAAAGCTGAGAAGATGCACACCATTTCTTCCACTTCTATGGATTCCTAGCAGGATTTGACATAGTCATCACACAAACAAGCAGAACAACAGACAAGAAAAGGAACAATGAGGTCTTCAAGGTAGAAATGAAATGTCACTGCTATGGCAAACCTAAAAAGAAGAAAACCAAGGGAGATGAGGAAGAAGAAATAGACATACAGACAAATAACAAGGATAAAGGACCAAAGAGGAAAAAATGTACAGATTAAAATAGACTACCCAGTGGTGATGGTTGTCAAGGAAGAAAAAGGAAAATGAAAAGTAATAAGATTAGAGCTAGATCACAACCATCCACTGTAGCTTGAAGACAGAGAGCAACTATTTAGTGGGCACAAGTATATGATAGAAATGGAGAAGGCAATAATCAGAACACTAAATGACAACAACATCCCCACAAGAAAGATGATATCGGTACTATCATATCTGATAGGAGGCGTCACAGCTCTACCTTACAAAAAGAAAGATGTAGCAAATTTCAGAACTAAGCTAAACAAAATAATCACTAGATCAGACATGAAGCAGGCACTAAACTACTTCACAAGAAAGAAAGCTAAGGACCCAATCTTCTTCTTCAAGTTTGATGTAGATGAAAATCTTAGAGTTAAAATCATTTTCTAGAGAGATGCAGATCAATAAAATACTATGCAGACTATGGAGACTGTGTGATCTTCGACACCACATACATGACAAACAAATACAACCTACCTTTTGCACCATTTGAAGGAGTGACAGGACATGGACATACCTATTTGTTTGCATGTGCCTTCATATGCGACGAAACAATAGAGACTTTCAAATGGGTCTTCGAAGCTTTCATAGAAGGAATGGGTGAAAAGCATCCAGTGACAATTATAACTGATCAGGACGTAGCAATGAAAGTAGATATAGAACAAGTGTTCCCTGATACGAAGCATAGAAATTGCTTATTCCACATAAAAATGGTACAACAAAAATCTGAAATGTTTTGCAAGCAATGAAGGCTTACCAGAGGAGTTTGGAGATATCATAGGCAACTGCTTGACAATAGAAGAGTTTGAAAACCTATGGACAAAGATGGTCGCAGATTACAAACTAGAATCCAACAAGTACTTCAACAAGATGTGGCAAATGAGGGAAAGATTCATACCAGTGTACTTCAAGAATGATTTCTTCCCATTTCTTTAGAGCATAGGTAGAAGTGAGGGCACCAATGCCAGGATCAAGGACAATGTAGGACCTACACACAACAAAATAAGCTTCTTGAAAGAATACCAAAGAATAGTAGATACAATAAACATAGTAGAAGCAAGAGAAGACAATGCAAACAAACAAAAAACTCCCAAGCTAATGGAATTCGGGTACAGCATCAAACTACAGGCAATGGAGATGTACAATAGAAATATATTCAGCAAGTTTATGAAAGAACTAAGAGCTACAACTAGACTAAGTGATAAAGAATTAGAACAGCAAGGACAATATGAGGTATGGGAGAAGACAAATCAAGTACAAGGCAGACACAGACTAAGGAGATACATAGTCATCACTGTCCTAACACAGGGGAGAGAAGATTATAGCTGCATATGCTGCAAATTCAACAATGATGGAATCCTTTGCTCTCATATCCTCAAAATATTAGTAGAAACAGAAGTAAGCAAGTGTCGATGTTTCACCACCAATAGCCTGCCATGGGGGAACCCAGGGCAGTTTGTTCGGGCTTCAGCGTATGCAGAACTTGACGGTAAACGTAAGAGACAGTTGATTTATCCTGGTTCAGGCCTTCGACCATGATCGAGTAATAGCCCTACGTCCAGTCGGCATTAGCCTTTGCGTTGGATTGATTGTCTAGTGTTCTTCTTTCTCTAGGAACCCCGCCCTCCTTTATATAGTCAGAAGGTCAGAGTCCTAGTCAGTTTACAATGAGAGTTCCTAGTAGGATTACAGAATAATACTACTACTAAGATTACATGAAAAGAATCCTAGTTAGACTAGATCTTCTCTCTTCCTTGTGGGGTATCCCATGGGTCCCGCATCGACAAGCCCTCGAGCACTTCATGGTTGAGCTCTGGAAGCCTCGTCTTGTTCCTTTAGGTCTTGTCGAGTAGAAACAAGTGTCGTCCGAGTGCTTTCTTGAGTGAAACCATGTAGCGCTTCCTAGGATCTTCGAGTGGTGTGTGCCTTTTTGAAGAAAAAAGCACCCCCAGCTGGGAGTAGCCCCCGAGCCTCTTGCTATTTGGAACAAGGAGCTTGAGGGTCTTGTCTTGAAATTGCTCTGATTCTTCGTCGAAGGGTTCTCGAGTATACACCCGGGTTCTTTATCAAAAAGAACTTGGATATATCATGAGGTCTTGAAGTGGTTTGTCTTGAAGAAGTCTTCTTGGTGACGTGCGCTTTTTCGAAGAAAAAAGTGCACTCACTGAGTGTAGCCCCCGAGCCTCTTGCTATTTGGAACAAAAAGTTGGAGGGTCTTGAATCCTATGTTGTTTGACAACTCTTGTCTTGAAGAAGTCTTTTGAGTGATGTGCGCTTTTTTTGAAGAAAAATTGCACTCACTGAGTGTAGCCCCCGAGCCTCTTGCTATTTGGAACAAAAAGTTGGAGGGTCTTGAATCCTATGTTCTTTGACAACTCTTGTCTTGAAGAAGTCTTTTGAGTGATGTGCGCTTTTTTTAAAGAAAAAGTGCACTCACTGAGTGTAGCCCCTGAGCCTCTTGCTATTTGGAACAAAGTGTTGGAGGGTCTTGGATCTGAGTTGTTCAAAGAACTAAAAACTTTTCCTGTTGCAGCCCCTGAGCATATATCTGGGTTCTTTTATTCAAAAAGAACTTGGATCCAGGATGTTGGCATATTCTCTGGTAGTCTGCTGTTGTCAAATGTAGAGTCTGCTGTTGTCAGATGTAGTTGAATGGTGGTGGTTGAGTGTAAATGCTGTTTGTTCATGGGTCGTACAGTGTTGGTATATTCTCCGGAATATGCTCGTTGTTGAGTACTGTTCCTTCACGCCTGAGTCCTATTTCATTGAATTCTGTCTTTTCACCGTGTCCTTTGTTAGGTTTGTTCCGTTGGTGCTCCCGATCCATGTGCATCGCTTCTTTGGTCTATAAATATCCTCCTTGTGTGTTGTTTTGATTCATCGAGCATTTTATTGTGTGGTCTGAAATCTCCGTAGTCATGAATATGATAGTTTGTGAAGTAGAGCAGCCCCCGAGCGTGTTTTGTAGTTCTTGTACATCTTGTCGTAGCTGGAGGAAGTCTTGTGATAGGGATTAGAGGTAGACTAATCCCGCAGTGGCATTGTTCCAGGGAGTACGCGGTGGTAGTCGAAGGAAGTCTTGTGATGTGGGATATGTTTATTCATCCAGCAGTTCTGGGTTGATCTTCCTCGCCTGCTCTGCGACTGTTCGGTGCAGATCAACACCATATCTGGTATCACATCGGACTTGGGTAGACAGATGCCTGCAGGCTTCTCTTGGTCCACGTTGTCCCGTCGTGCCGTTGATCTCTGCCTTGGATGTGCTGCTTTCTTCCTTTGAAGAAAATAGTGTAGATGAGTGCGGTTTGTTCTACCGAGTAGCAATTTGGAACACGTAGTTGTTCCAGAACCTAGTTGTGTCCGGGTTCCTTTTTGCTACCTTGCTTGTCGTAGAACCGAGTTCGTTGGGTCTTGTAAGATGTGTAATCTTGTATTTTTTGAAGTCGTTTGTAATGGAAAGAATCTTGTCTTCTGAGTTGTCATTCTTTATCCTGCTGATGTCCCGGTTGTTTATTAGATTCCCGAGTTCTTTATATAAGGACCGGGTTCTTGTGTTCCTTATGAGGTAACCTTTTGTTGCTTCATGGTTGATGAGTTCTTTTTGTAGTTATATGATAACTCTGCCGTGTTGCTAGATGGATTAGTCCGAAATCTACCCGTTGAACTATACCGTTGTGTGGATTTGTGCCGTCCGTCATTTTAGCTGTGTCAGTAAATGGACCGTTGTGTTCTCATGCCGTGTTTAAATGGGCCTGGTGGGCCACGTTTTTACTGCTGTAAAATCTATTTAAAGGCCTTTCTTCTTCTTTTTCTTCACTGCCCTGCTTTTCCCTTAAAACCCTAGGCCTCAAAATTCCGCCGCCGCTGTTGTTGCCGTCATCTGAGCGCCACCGTCTAAATCATCATAATCTCCTAGTTCTTTATTGCTTCCGCTAGTATATGGGTAGGAAGAAATCAGCGAGCAAGTCCTAGGCAGCCTTTGTAGACGAGGAGGCATCACTTTCCATGATTGAGAATCAAGAGTTCATGGCTATGAGGGCTGCTCAGAAGATCTGGCCAGCTCCGACTATGACTGAAGATTAGCTGCGCGAGCTTGTTAGCGATGGTCTCATCCAGAGCAAGGATATTGCTGATTGGAAAGCTCCGGGTGAGCATCGGGTCCCAACTCCAGGTCCTGGTGAGATTGTTCTTTTTGTCTCTTTTATCCGTGCTGGACTCTGCCTTCCTGCTTCTGCTTTTCTTCATCGATTCCTTGGTTATTTTTTGGGATTAGCTTAAACCATCTTGCTCCCAATGCTGTCCTCCATCTTTCCATTTTTGTTCATCTTTGTGAAACTTTTCTTATAATTCTTCCTTCTCTTTCTCTCTTCCATCACTTCTTCCGTCTAAAGCCCCATCCCCGCCGCGATGACACCCATGTTCTTGGTGGCTGCGGGATTCAGTTTCACCAAGGTCTTAAGAATAAATTCTTTGATTATGACTTCGTTGATTCTATGAGGGATTGGCGTGCCGACTGGTTTTATGTTGCCAATATAATTCCTCCTCTTGCTGTTCATTCTGGATATGGTCACATGGTTAATGACCGGTGGGAAAAGAATCCTCTGATGATGGCTGAGCTCTAGGCGATCAAGCCATTTCTTGAGAGGATATGTACTTTGAAACAGCAAGGCTTGACCGGCTTCGGGATTATTTCTAGTTTTCTTCGCCACCATGTTCAACCTCTGAAGGAGCGAGAGAATTTTGGGTTTGAGTACTCTGGGGCGGAGGACCCTTCTCGTATGGTCCCTACCCTTGAGTTGACTGATGAGGAGGTGCTCGAGCATCTTCAGAAGATGCTGAAAGGAGTAAGCGTCGTCCCGCTTGCTGTTCCTAAGTATTATGCTAACAACCCGTCTCCTGCCGTAAGTTGTTTTTTCTTATGCGGGTACTTTTTGTATTTCTTTTGTTGTATCCACTTTTTGCTTAATCTTCCTTGTCTTGTTGTTTTACTCTTTTATAGGAATTGGGGCGTAACTTCGTTGAACCGATTCCCCTCGATGATTGTCCTACCAATGTGGAGGCTAGGGACAGTCTTTCTGGGGCATCCTTAACCAGTAAGTTTCAAACCACCATGATGTTTTCTGGTGTTTCTTCCGCAAACCTTGATGTATATGTAGAGTATGTTCCTCGTCTAGTTCCTCGAGCTCCTCGTAGTGTCGGCAAGAGGGGGCGAGCAAATTGTTCTTCTTCTGGTTTGTCTGCTGCCAAGAAAGCTCACCAGTCGAGTACTCATCCAGGTACTCAAGTTATAGCTAGCATGCTCCTAGGTGAGCATATTAATTCGCTTTGTCCTTTTGCTATTTGTTTTTGTCTTTAACCGAGTACTTTTGTCCTTTTTCAGATGGCGCTATGGTTGCCTTGGTTGAGAGTGAGGAAGAAGAGGATGATGATGTGACCCTTGTCATGCGTCGGTGAGTTGTTTTCTTGTTTTCCTGTTGTTGAACACCTCTTTTTGTTTTGACTTTGGTCTTGTTCTCTTGTAGCAAGCGGTCGACTGGTTCGAGTTCTTCTGGGGCTCCAGTACCGACCACGCCACTCCTGTCGCAAGGTGGTGGTGATATCTTTGCTACGATAGTTCCTCCTCTGAGATCTTCTGTTCGTCTTGGGGATTTTATGAAGAAGATAGCTAAGTAATTGAACCCTGGCTTTGTTTCTTCGCTTCTTTTTTCCCTTTTTCCCGATTCATATTCTTATCGTCGAGTTTCCTTATCGTCTTGCAGACCCTCGCCTTCTCTTACTCCTCCGCCGCCCTCTTGTCAGTCCTCTAGTGCGCCCCCGTGTACTGAGTCAAAGGACTCAGAAAGTACAGTCGGTGAGGTGGCTGTGAGGGAGACAGGGCCCCCTGGTGATCATGATGCTTTGGATCTACTGACTCCAAGGGTGACCGCGGCCGTGAGGGTGGATCCATCTGAGGAGGTAGCTGGGGCTTCCCAGGATACGGCCCTGGTTTTTCCTTCTTTGCCTCAGCCGGCTTCTCCCTCTGCTCCTCTTGGTTCTGGTGGTCAGCATTCGGATGATGTGTTGCAACAAGTCGATGCCACTCATTGTTTATCTGAGCTAACTGCTACCTGGGGATCCTTTGCATCCTTTGCGACTTCTTTTGGGGAAAAACTCCAGGTAAGTTTTTCTAAAGTTCTTTCTTTGGATGTTCGTCTTTCTTCTGTCCTTATGTCTTGTTTTTCTCTCTCTTTTTGCTCAGTCTTTTTCTCATGATCATACCGGCTTCTTTTTCTCGTCTGAAACCGAGAAAAAGTTTTCTTCTGAGGTGAGTGCCCTAAAAAGCAGAGCTTGACCTTTGCCGAGCCAAGTTGGAGACCGAGCGTCAAACGCACCAGAAGGAGGAAAAGGCTCTCTGTGCCCGGGTGGTTGAGGCAGAAAAGCAGAGGGATGTAGCTGCCTAGGAGGCCTTGAAGAATGTGGAGGCCATGAAGAAAGAGTGTAATGGTATTGCAGGTTCTTTTTTGTTTCCTTTTGTATTCAAATTTTCCTTTCTGCTGACTTGTTTTTTGGTGCCTGGTCTAGCTCTCCGAGTTGAAAAGCAGAAGCTCTCGGAGGGTATCGAGGAGATGAAGACACTTGTTCGCACTAACCACAATAGGGCTGAGGAGGTAATTACTCGAGCTGAGGAAGAACTCGCGCTTGCTAAGTTGATTAGGCGTGGAGCTGACAGGGATCTTGTGCAGGCCCAAAAAACTATTGAAGTCTTTACTGGCAAGTTGGCGACGGCTACTGAGAACTGGAATGCTTTGTGGAAATCTTTTCGGTCAGTAGCCGACCTCCTTCGGACTCCAATAGATGATGGTCAACCTTGGGCTCAGTTTATTCCCCAAGTTCCGACCCATTTCCAGGAGTTCGTGAAGAGGTGCGCCCGCTTATGTACCAGAAATGTTCTTGCCCAGGTCCGGGTTCTTGCTCTAGAGTTCCCTTTGTCCAAGATTGTAGAGGAAGCCAAGAGTCAAGAATATCTGGATGCCGTCGAAAAGGTGGAGCCTGAGGTCGAAGATTTGGCTGGGAGGATTGCGGATAATCTTAATATTGATATTTCTTCTCCTGATGACGATGCTTGATGTAATTGACCTTTGTACTCCAGCCTCTATAATAGGATAATATACTTCTTTTTGAATGAAGATTTTTATTTTTTATTGAAGTCTTCTTTGCCTGGATGTCTTTGCCTTGTTTATTCTTTAAGTGATCAGAATTTTTTCAGAGTAGTCATTTGTTGGTCGTGATGCGCATCCACAATTTATGGTGGTCGTGTTGTTTCATCCGTTGTAGGATCGCTCCTTGATGTAATGAAGTTGGTATATGTAGATCGATATCTTGAAGAATCTTCTTGATTTGCCGAGTGCTTGTCTGGCTTTTGTCTGCGCCGTGTAAACAACTCGGTTTATGTAGATTGTTTTCTTTGACAAACTTTCTTGATTTGCTGAGTGCTTGTCTAGCCTTCGTCTGTGCCGTGTAAACAACTCGGGGTAAGTAGATCTTTGTCTTGACAACCTTTCTTGATTTTGTTAGTACTGAAAAGACTTAGGACCAGTGACCTCAAGTATCTTTTCAGCTCTTTTGCTGTCGGTCGGTATGCTCAAGCATATTTTAAGCCATTTTGCTTTTTGGTTCGGGTGTTAGCTTATTAGCTACCCTCATCGGCAGGCTCAAGCATCTTTTCAGCTCTTTTGCTCTCGGCCGGTATGCTCAGGCATAATTTCAGCCATTTTGCTTTTTGGTCTGGTGTTAGCTTATTAGCTACCCTCATCGGTGAGCTCAAGCATCTTTTGACTTTTTTGCTCTCGGTCGGTATGCTCGGGCATAATTTCAGCCATTTTGCTTTTTGGTTGGTGTTAGCTTATTAGCTACCCTCATCCATGAGCTCAAGCATCTTTTTAGCTCTTTTGCTCTCGGCGGTATGTTCGGGCATAATTTTAGCCATTTTGCTTTTTGGTTCGGTGTTAGCTTATTAGCTACCCTCATTGGTGGGCTCAAGCATCTTTTCAAACTCTTTTGCTCTCGGTACCGGTATGCTCGGGCATAATTTCAGCCATTTTGCTTTTTTGGTTGGGTGTTAGCTTATTAGCTACCCTCATCGGTGGGCTCAAGCATCTTTTCAGCTCTTTTGCTCTCGGTCGGTATGCTCAGGCATAATTTTAGCCATTTTGCTTTTTGGTTCGGGTGTTAGCTTATTAGCTACCCTCATCGGCGGGCTCAAGCATCTTTTCAGCTCTTTTGCCCTCGGCTGGGATGCTCATTGAAAACAACAGGGGGAAAGCCATAATAAGACATATGTTGTCGAAGAACATCTTCTTCATTGATCATGAACATCTTAGTGAGAACAACTGGGGGAAAGTTACAATAAGACATATGTTGTCGAGGAACACCATCTTTATTGATCATGAGCATTGATATGCTTGTTGCTTGTATATATATTCTTCATTGAGTTGTTTTCATGCGTAGAATCTTCTTAGTTGGCTGATGTGCCATGTATTGCTGACTTCTTTTCCATCCTCGGCTGTCAACTTGTACGTGCCTAGTCCGGAGACTTTTGTTATAATAAAAGGACCTTCCCATGGACTTAGTTGTTTATGGCGTCCGTCAGTTTTTTTATTCTTCTTAGTACTAGGTCTCCGACTTGGAGTGATCGAGACTGGGTACTCTTGTTGTAGTGGCGTCTTAAACCTTGTAGGTATCTGGCTAATTGAAGGGTAGCGTTTACTCTGACTTCTTCTGAACTATCGAGTTCTAATCTTCTGGTGTGTTCTGCTTCTCCTTCATCATACTGTTCTATCCTTGGTGACGTCCAGATCAAGTCGGCAGGTAGTACGGCTTCTGACCCGTAAACTAGGAAGAAGGGTGAGTATCCGGTGGCTCTGCTTATTTGAGTTCATAGCCCCCATACTACTTTGGGTAGTTCTTCAATCCATTTGGATCCATAGTCTACTAGTTCTTCAGACAATCTTGGCTTTAATCTGGCTAGTATAAGTCCATTAGCCCTTTCTACCTGTCCGTTGGCTTCTAGATGTGCGACTAATGCATAATCTATGCTGAAACCACAATCCTGTGCCCAACTTTTGAATTTTGTAGCTGTGAAGAGAGAGCCCAAATCTGTGATTATTCGATTGGGCATGCCGAATCGGTGCATAATATCTTGGATGAACTCGACTGCTTTGGCTACGCTGTATTTTGCGAGTGGTTTGTATTCAATCCACTTGGTGAACTTGTCAATTGCTACGAAGATGTACTTGAAACCGCCCTTTGCTTTCTTGAGAGGTCCTACTTGATCCAGCCCCCAGCAAGAGAAAGGCCAAGCGGGTGGGATGCAGATAAGATTATGAGTTGGTACATGAGCTTGTCTTGCGAACATTTGATAGCCTTTGCATTTTCTGACCAGTTCTTCTGCGTCTTTCAAAGCGGTTGACCAGTAGAATCCGGTGCGGAATGCTTTGCCGACTAGTGTTCTTGAAGCGGCATGATTTCCACAGCAACCTGAGTGTATTTCGTCTAAGATCTCTTTGTCTTTTTCAAACGACACACATTTTAGGAGTACTCTGATGATGTGGCTCTTCTATATAGCTTGTTCCCTACTAGGACGTAGTTCTTGCTTCTACGAACAATTCTGGTAGCCTCCTCTTTATCTGCTGACAACTTGTTCTCTTTGATATAATCAATAAAGACCTGGGTCCATGAGGTGTTGATTACCAAAATCTGGTTATCCTTAGCTGGGACTTCAGGGGCTATTTCACCGGGTTGTTTGATAGAGGGAGCTGATAACTCCTCTATGAATACGCCGGGTGGAACCTTCGCCCTGTCTGATCCGAGCTTGGCGAGGACGTCTGCTGCAATATTAGAATCGTGCAGGACATGTAGAATTTCTAATCCTTGAAAATGTTTTTTGAGTTTTCATATTTCAGCACAGTAAGCGCCCATGTTTTCTTTGGTGCAGTCCCAATCTTTGTTGACTTGGTTGATGACTACTGCCAAATCGCCTTATACGAGTAACCGCTTAATTCCGAGGGTAATTGCCACTCAGAGCCTTTGGATGAGGGCTTCGTATTCTGCTTCATTGTTTGTAGCTTGCCATAATATCTGAAGGACATACTTGAGTTGTTTTTCGTCTGGAGAAATGAGGAGAACGCCTGCACCGGCTCCGCCTAGCTTGAGTGATCCATCAAAGTACATCTTCCAATGGTTAAGGATGGTATTTGACATAGGCTGTTGAATTTCTGTCCACTCGGCCATAAAATCGGCAAGGGCTTGAGATTTAATTGCCTTCCGCGGGGTGAAATCGATATTGAGAACACCAAGTTCAACTGGCCACTTAGATATGCGCCCTGTTGCGTCTTTATTGTGTAGGATGTCTCCGAGTGGGAAATCTGTCACCACGGTAATCTTGTGGCTTTCAAAATAGTGGCGAAGCTTGCGTGAAGTGATCAGGAGGGCGTAGAGTAGTTTTTGTACATGCTGGTCTTTGGATTTTTGATTTCGACGATGATTTCTTGATGTAGTATCTGAGGACATTGTACTTTATATACGCGCCCTTCTTCTTCTCTTTCTATGACTATCGCTGTGCTGATCATAGTAGAAGTTGCCACAATGTACAGCATCATGTCTTCGTATTTCTTTGGAGGTGTGAGAACAGGCAAGGATGTGAGATATGCCTTAAGTCTTTTGAAAGCTTCGTCGGCTTCTTCTGTCCACTCGAACTTGTCTGTCTTCTTTAGTAGTTTAAAGAAAGGTAACCCTTTTTCGCCGAGTCTTGATATGAAACAATTGAGGGCCGCCATACAGCTTGTTAGTTTCTGCACATCTTTGACACTTCGAGGAGGGCCCATCTCTGTTATTGCTCAAATTTGTTTGGTGTTGGCTTCGATTTCACAATGACTGACCAAGAATCCGAGTAGTTGTCCTGAAGGAACTCCAAATACACACTTCTTTGGGTTCAATTTCCATCTCCACCTTTTTAGATTTTTGAAGGTTTGCTTTAAGTCCTCAATTAGTGTGTCTGGGTTCTTCGTTTTTACTATCACGTCATCCACATATGCCTCTATGTTTTTGCCGATCTGTTCACCAAGGCATGTTTGGATAGCTCTTTGGTAAGTGGCACAGCATTCTTGAGTCCAAACAACATGGTCTTATAGCAGTAGGCACCAAACGGAGTGATAAAAGATGTCTTACTTTGGTCTTCTTCCCTTAACGCGATCTGGTGATACCCTGAATAGCAATCAAGAAAGGACAATAGGGTAGATTCTGCTGTTGAATCAACTATCTGATCAATGCGCGGTAGCCCGAATGGATCTTTCGGGCAGTGTTTGTTGAGATCTGTGTAGTCGACGCACATGCGCCACACGTCCGTATTCTTTTTCTGTACTAGAACTAGGTTTGCTAGCCAATCTGGATGAAGGATTTCTCTGATGAACCTGGCTGCCATTAGCTTCGTGATTTCTTTTTTAATTGTTGCCTTCTTGTCGGGTGAGAATCATCATAGCCGTTGCTTCACAGGCTTGGAGCCTTCATTGATATCGATTCTGTGCTTAGCCAACTCTCTTGGGACACCTGGCATGTCGGCCGGCTTCTAAGCGAAGATATCTTTGTTGTCCCGAAGAAAGTTGGTGAGCGTGAGTTTCTATTTTGCCGAGAGGTGGGCACTGATGGTTGCCGTTTTGGAGGGATCACCGGTGCCCAGGTCGATCTACTTGACGTCGGCTTCTTTTGGTGGTGCGAGGATGCTAGGCTTTTTGGCCGGTATCTCTAGTTCTTCTGGGTTCATTTCTGCAGCGATAGTGGCTATTTCTTTTCTCCCATTGGCGGCTTGCGCTTTGGCTGTAATTTGGATTGTCTGAACGTCGCAGTCAAAAGCGCGCTTCAAATCACCTCGAAGTGAAAGTACACCGATAGGCTCTGGCATCTTAAGCAATAGGTACGGGTAATGCGGTATCGCCATGAATTTTGCTAGTGCTGGGCGCCCGAGGATTGCATGATATGATGAATCAAAGTCTGCAACTTCAAACTTGATGAACTCTGTACGGTAATTTGAGGGAGTTCCGAAAGTGACTGGTAGAGTGATTTGCCCAAGTGGCATGGCTGTCTTGCCGGGTACTATCCCATAAAAAGGAGTGCTCGTTGGTGTAATCATTCCGGCGAGTTGTAGTCCCATCTTCCTTAGTGTTTCTGAAAAAATGATGTTGAGTTCGGCTCCTCCATCAATTAGCACTTTTGTGACAGTCATACCGGCGATAGTTGGATCTAGAACCAGTAGGTAATGGCCTACGTTTCCTACGCTAGTCCATTGGTCTTCTCTTGAGAACTGGATTGGATATTGTGACCAATTGAGATATCTTGGAGTGGCCGGTTCTGCTGCCATGATGGTTCGTAGAGCTAGCTTTTCTTGATGTTTGCTTCTAGAATCTGGGACCTCGGCGAAGATCACTGCTACTGTCCCCCTGGATTTTTGGAATCCGTTGTCTTCGTGGTTGTCTTCATCTTTTTTCTGATTGTCTTTTTTGTGCTTCCCTTACTATCTTTTCTTATGTATCGATCATTGAAGGTGAAGTAATTTCCGATTGTGTGATTTCCTTTAGGGTGCCAGATGCACTGCATGTTTTCAATGTCGTCATATCTTCTGGGTTTGGAAAACTTCCTTGATTTGTTAGCCACCGCTATGGTGTTGTCTGACCCATGTTTCCTTTCCTGATGTCTGCTGTTTTGATGACTTTGTCTGTACAGGTTGTCTCGGTTGTTTCTATCCGTGAACCTTTCTCGTGTCTTCTCCTCTATAGTAATCATCTTTTCTACCGTGCGTCTGAATTCTTCATTGTTTCTTGGGTTCTCTTTGCAGAAGTCCTGAAATTGCCACCTAGCCATGATTCCATGAGAGAAAGCTTCGATTACTTCTCATTCGGTGATGTCATGTACTTGAGCACGTAGTTCGCCGAATCGTCGATAGTAATTTCTGAGACTTTCGCCCCCTTTCTGTTTGAGTCCTTTTAATTCCGCGTGGGTGATGGGGTGCGCAATGATACCCGCGAAATTTTCACAGAAAACTCTTTGCAAGTCCTCCCAATTTCTGATTGACCTTGGATTCAATTTGTCGAACCATTGGAGGGGCATGGTTTCTAGGGCCATGGGAAAGAACAAGGTCTTGATATCGTCATCTCCTCCAGCTAGTTCAATCGATTGTCAGTAGATTCTGAGCCACTGCCTTAGTTCGGTCTTGCCATCATATTTAGAGTGGTTGGACGGCTTGAACTTGTGAGGTAGTCGTATTGAAGCAAGTCTGCTTGCAAAATAGGGGAATCTATCGTGCGTTCTGGCTTCTCTGTACTCTGATTCAGCACCTCCTTCCAGCCAACTATTGTTTTGTTGAGAATAGTTCTGCGGGGCTATCTGAATGGGTACTTCGCTTCTGATCTTTCTTGGTTGTTCGACTCAGTAGTTTTGACTGTGGTCCCTTCTACTTTCTCTGTTATGACTTCCACTTAGTCCAAGTCTCTCGAAAGTGGACTTCCTTTGATTTTGATCTTCCTTCCTATGAGATGTCGACCTAGCAGGTAATCTTGAGCGGGTTCTTCCATCGTGCGTCCTTAGGGCTGCTGTCCGGAGAAGTTCTTAGAGCTATTCCTGCTGTTCACTGGGATGCGAGGTCGTTCTGAGTTCTTCTAGTGCTTCTCGGATCCTATTGTAGGGTGTGTTCGCTGCTCATCTTTCTTTGACTTCTTGTTCTGATTTTCTTCTATTGTACTCGACCAGATCTGACTCATATCTGATCCAAGCTTCCTTGCGCTGCCTAGCACGACGTTGGCGTCCTTGTTTCAATTTATTTCTTCTTTCTTTGGCTTACCTCTGATTCTCGGTCTCACCCTCATAGCCCTAGGCAAAGGGTGATATGTTGGACTCAGATTCATCTGATGACCTGATGTCGGGCGCTTCTGGGGGGATCAATGGTGATCGAGGACGGCGAACCATGAGTACTTCCCGTGCGTGAACTGTTCTGTTGTCGGCATTGGTTTCCATACTGTCGGAGTTGCTGATAACTTTAGTAGAGGCTTCAAGGTCGTAGATCGAGTCTCCTTCTTGGTAGGGTAGAATTGCTGTTGTCGTCGTGCGGACCAGTCGGGTACTGTTATCCTCAGGAATAGAACCTGGCCAGTGGACGATGCAGTCTTGAGATGTTATAGTTAGTACGAGACCTTCCTGAGCTCCTTTTAGTGGCATTCTAAGCACCGGATCGAGGGATCCTTCAAGCCGTGCCTGATAAGACTTTGCCATGTTGTGGAGTCCGAACGGAAAATGACCCGACTTCTTGAAAGGACTCTGAGTGTACTCCGAGTTGTATTCTTGATATGTCGAGGCCATGTTCTGGAGCCCCATCGGAAAAGAACTCGGCTTCTTGAAAGAACTCGGGTAAGACTCCATCTCGGATGCAAAGCCTGAGTTCGAGTCGGATGCGTAAAGCCACGAAATATGAGTTGGATCGGACATCACGAGCTGCGTGAATCTTCTGGTGAGTTGATCTGTCGTAGTCACCGAAATAGAAAAGTCTTCATGGTGAACCGAATCTTCGAGGAGACAGCTTTGGAGCTTGCCATCGTCGCCTGCCTCGCAGATCCATGAACCGAAGATGAAGGTTGATCCCGCCGAGAAGATCATGTCGTTGAGGTCCGTCGAGCTCTCGGATGCAAATTCGCCGAAAGCCCCTACCTGGCGCGCCAGCTGTCGATGTTTCACCACCGATAGCCTGCCACAGGGGTACCTGGGGCAGTTTGTTCGGGCTTTGGCGTATGCAGAACTCGACGGTAAACGCAAGAGACAGTCGATTTATCCTGGTTCGGGCCCTCGACCGTGATCGAGTTATAGCCCTACGTCCAGTCGGCGTTAGCCTTTACATTGGATTGATTGTCTAGTGTTCTCCTTTCTCTAGGAACCCCGCCCTCCTTTATATAGTCAGGAGGTCAGAGTCCTAGTCGGTTTACAATGAGAGTTCCTAGTAGGATTACAGAATAATACTACTACTAAGATTACATGAAAAGAATCCTAGTTAGACTAGATCTTCTCTCTTCCTTGCGGGGTATCCCATGGGTCCCGCATCGATAGCAAGATTCTAGAAAAGTATATAATTGATAGGTGGAGGAAAAGGGGAAGAAAACTTAACCTAAAAAGGGTACAATCATCAACAGCCACAAATAACATCCTCAGATTCAATATCCCGTCAAGAGAAGCAGCACAACTAACTTCGAAAGGATCTGCAAATGAAGAAGCAATGGAATATCTATTGGATGAGTTTAAAAGAATTGGGAAAAAACTAGAAATCATCCTATTATTAGGAAATAGAACATTACCTGAAGGTACTCAAGCAGCTGAGGCATCTAGAGGAGCAACTGATAATGCAGAGCAACCAGGCATACATATGAGATAGGAATCAGATGACGCATCCACTTTGCAAGACCTAGAGAGCATAAAGAACAAAGCAAGACCAGTAAAGCCAAAAAGATGGAAAGTTATGGTCGAACAAGAAAGAGAGAAAACAAAGGCATCAAAAAAGAAGAACGCCAAGAAGGCAGAAACTTCAAGTAAGAATACAAAAATAATAGCAAAATACATAAATATAATACTACTATAGATATTATATACTAACAAGAATAATAACAATGCAGGTCCAAATGGAAAGAGCAAGAAGAAAATGAGAAGAAGTACAAGCAATGCACAGTCTGTAAGAGATGGACCACAACACAAGAGCAAGGCAGAAGACAAAATCAAACAGCACCATCAATGGGGACATAGAACCATATTATCTACTAGATTGTAGCAATTACAGACCATAGGTCATCATATCAAGCATTTTAGTTTTAAATTCTACACCTATTACAGAAACCTCCATATGGACAATGTAATGTCTGAACATTTGTACATCTACTTAAGATGTTGTGATGATATGAGCATTAGCGCAAAAGCACAAGACCACAATGATTACATGTCTTGATTATCCTGTCAAATTTATAACAGAGTCACATAATTAGGAACTATTACAATGAAACAAATAAAACAAACAAACTAAAAAAAGTTACTTATAAAACCTTACCTCAAACAGATAACTGGTGACAAGATCCTTGCGACCTGTGTTCTTTGTAGAAAACACAAGATCAAATTTGGAATGTCAAATTCCTTGAATAGAGTGAATAGAGAAGCCCGAGGTGATTTCTAATGCTCAAGAAACATCATGGAATAAACACTAACTACAAACAAAGAAAATACTTACATTTTCAATAGACAAAAAATATAGAATTAAAAACAAAAAAAGATCATATAATTATTCAATTAATTGTGACTATTATTATTCATGAACAATCAATTTACACCAATCAAACACAGAACTACACCCAAACATGAATAGTAATAATTTATGGTACAATAATATGTAATCTGCAATTAGTAATCAAGCAAAGCTTCTGTCAAGATAATCTAGCACCATGCAGGCATGGGTAAGATCCCTGCTGTTTTGAGAGAGAAGGGCATACTAGTATGCATATGGGCACAGAAGAACAATACAGAGGCAACATAGCAAGCCAGGCAGGGGCATGTCATGGTCTCAATTTCGATGCATGAATGAAGAGGTTAGCATTCAATTCTTCACCTGGCCTCTGGGCTCTCAAGTCTGACAAATAGGTGGGCAACTAGCTGTAAAAAGCCTGAACACAGCTCCCTAAACACAACAGCATAGCCTACAATGTCAGAGACGGATGGCCTAGGACACGGAGCAGCACTGAATTCACTAGCACACAATAAACTGAGCAGCAAATAGATGTCAAATCGGGTGCACACAAAAAATGGAGTGACCAAAACCCGTAAAACACTTGACAACTATCTAGATTTATCGAAAATCTAATAGATAACAATACAGTTAAGAAAAAAATATAAAAATAAACATATAAAAAAAGAAAAACTAAAATGACACAATGAAGAGGAACATAACTTACAGATTATTAGTAGCCTGCTTGGGAACAGATGGATAAGACACCTTGTAACCATGGAAACCCATACCAATCAAACCAAATTTCTTCCACCAAAACTTGAAATTTGGAATCTACAAGCAGTTCAAAATGAATAAAAATAGATTCAAAAGGAAACAACATATAAAATAAAAGAAAATAATAGAAAATAGAAACAAAAGCCCTACCAATTTATCCCTAATTTTAGCTTGGTATTAATCTTGTAGGACATAGTATGAATCCAAGAAAACAAATGTGTGGTCCTTTATGTCAACCACAAAGACAAACCAGTGCTCATCATAGAGACAAGGGTAGAACAGCTAACAGGAAAAAAAAAGTTAGATAAAAATATAGATATAAAAATTATGAACAAAAAAATTGAAGAATGAAATAGTCAATACCAAATTAGAACTATAACGAGGCCTTGACTTGGAAGTTCTAGTAAAAGCCATGTTCAAGATATCTTCACTTGCAGTATCTGTATAGTTTAGAAGCTGATCCTAAATATATAAAAGGGTAAGAGAAAAAAATAAACATAAATAAAAATAAACAGAAAGAAAAAAAAGAAAGAAAAACACTTACAGAGATACTAGAAAAGAAGTAGTGGCATTTAGAAACATCAGGATGACTAGATGGCTGAGAGTACAAATGATAGCAAAATGCAGCAATAACGAAGTTCATGACAAAACCACCAGGCTTAAGAGATTCTCCAAGAGCCCAAAAAGTGCATCGAACTCCTCCAAATAAGATAGCATTATCACTGTAATAAAAGAATAAGCAAAATCTCCTACAACTAAAAAGAACAAAGTGTGGACATTTTTTGGTGCGATATTTGTTTTGGTTCGTCCATCTGCCCACGCCTGCGATCCCACGACATCTCCCGCATGTTGCGTCCTTTGGAGCGAAGAAAACACGGAAAGTCTTGACCCTGATTTGCATGCGCTACAAATACGGAAAGTCTTGACCCTGATTTGCATGCGGTACAAACACAGAAAGTCTTGACCCTAATTGCCTCAAACAAGGAAAGCGATCACCCACGTCTCACGCTCGATCATACAGCCCTCGTGCCACAAATATGCAATTCTTGACCCTGATTTGCATGCGCTACAAACACGGAAGACCATCGTCGCTCGTCGTTGCACGATCGAACGCGTCTTCTTGGTAGGACTCAAGCGCGTCACTGGTCGCTGCACGGAGACGATTATCGTGCGCCCCATTCCTCAAGCCCCTGCACGATCGAGATGCCCCTACTTCTTCCTCATCGTGTAGTGGAGAATCAACAGCATTGGATCATCCACTGTCTGCCTACCAGTGGATGCACCTGTGGCTACATCATCGATCTCCGCAAGGTCACCGCAAGATCACCTCCCCGTGTGATCTCCCTTCCCCGTGTGATCTCCCCTCCACGACCTGCTCCATCGTCTGGTCTATGTGCCCGCACCGTCATCCTCGCCGTGCGCCACGTACACTGCCGCCTCCACGACATCGCGCCGTCGTCCTCATCGTTCGCCCACATCGTGCACCTAGAAACACCGCTGCCTCCACGACATCCGCGTCGTAGTCCTCACCGTTCGCCCGTGCCATGCACCCGAGCTATCATCCTCGGCTACCACGCCGCTACCTCGACGCCACCTGAGTCGTGCACCCGAGCCATCGTCTTCGCATATGTAGACCGATTGATGTCGCCCATCCTCCATCGCTCGCCGTTCATGATGTTACACAACCATAGTTCATGATGCTGTAGATGTTCTTGTTATATAGTTAATCATCTATTTTTTGATGTTGTGTGCCTGCACATTGGATGCCATTATTTTTTAGCATAGTTAGCCCTTTGTCTGTACCAATCTCGTTTCAAGTAGCTCAAGCCTTATTTATTTACTGATAGTCTCAATTCATGAGCTTGGTGTACCAATGTTAGATACTTTACTGGTAAAATATATTAGATACATTTCTCTTGTCAACTTTTTTATGGCCACTGAATTTTTGGCTTGCTAATTTTTTTTATTACACTGGATGGTATTCAGATGTTTGGAATCAGGCCTTTGCACCTCTAGACCTCGCTCACTGAATTGGTGTTCCCGTAACAGCAACACCAAGCCATGAATTGGTGTTCCCGTAACAGCAACACCAAGCCAGGTCATAAAGTTATCTCTGCACTACAAAATGTTTGTGGATTGATCTTTGCTTATTTTTGAACAATCTGATGTAGGCAGGCAAGAAAAAAGAATGATGATTTCTCACTGAAGTTAAACCTTGAAAAAGAGAGATTTCTCACTGAACTTGCCCTGAATTGTTGCAATTTATTGCCATGGCTTACATTTGTAAACTCTAGAGGATGAGTCAATGGTTGGCATTGATACACTAATGCTTGATGTAGAGCACAATCAGCTGCCATGTTATTGAGCTTAATATAATGATATTGTAACTAAGGTAACTTTTTATGTCTTGGCATGGCCATGTTGAGTCCAGGTTATAAATATGAAGCTCAGATAATTTTACTAGCAAAAATAGAAAGATGACAAGCAGTTCAGTTTTTAGGTTATACATATAAAGCACAGATAATTTTACTAGCAAAAATAGGAAGATGACAACCAGTTCAGTTTTTTGAGAATGTGACAATTCATAGACATTGTTTTCTTAAAAAAAATTATGGTCCTCTCTCTTCAATTGGATTAGTGATGATGTAAAAAAACTAAAAACCAACAATGTCTCTCCATCACATGTTTTCTTAAAAAAACACAGTGAATAGTCAACAAAAATGTGGCGGGGCATTGCTTATTTGTTAATTATCTGAGTCAACAAAAATTTGGAAAGGTCTATATAGTAGAGTCGGTGAGCTTGCGACGCCATGCTCTTCGTGACCGTGTTAATTTTATGAACTTTGCTTTTTGGATTGATGTCATTTTAATGTGGGTATTTAATTTTACAGTATTGTTATCTTATTGTGCGATCTGTGTATTTGTAATATAAAAATTTAGTTGTCCCATAACAATGCACGGGCATACTGTATATCCCGCATTTTTTAGAACGTTTATCAAGGTTGGTCATCCGGTTTATGTACTGCAATCACTATCTTCTCAAGCTTTAGCCAGATTCATGGCTATACATTTATGCAAAAATTGCTCCATAAGAAACTAACAAATGTATGTATATCTAACAGACATCGTACTAATTTAGATATATGTGGTTGTCTATCTAGACTTGCTCCTGCTCTCATGAAATGAACTTTGCTTTTTGGCACTGATTATGCCTTTGTCTGATTATTTATTCAGTTAATGAGTGTATATTTGTCTATCATAGGTTATTATTATTTTTAGTTAATGAGTGTATATTTGTCTATCATAGGTTTGCTCAAAAGAAATAAAAAAAAGGATCTTGTTCTCATGTTCACTTGAATGGTTGAGCTGATCTTTAGTTTAACAAATACCGTACTTGATAAACCGCTGTGGTTGACAGATCCTCAACACCAAGCTACAAAGTGTTTTCTTCGCTAGAGTCCTGCTCACCATCTTTGCACAAGACACATAATTTGGCTAGGTACCTAACGTATCTCTCTTTTTTATTTGCATGCAGGCAGGGATGGAAAAAGTATTGATTGTTTTAGTTTCACATGGAGACTGGAAAAGATGTAGCTTGAGATGAAGGCATCAGGCGTTCCCAATCTAGGTGACCGTGAGTGACGTGCGTATAGTCTTTAAGTCATGATTTTGTTTCTTTTTATTTTTTCAATTTAGCTTGATTCATTTTGTTGATTATGTTAATGGTACTGTGTGCATTCATTTATTCATTGCCTAAAATAAGATGGGCATTATGTAGATATGTGTCGATATATAAAATTGCAAGCTCTTCTATTAGAATATGATAATGCACCATGTATATTTTTTCTTCGTTTTCTTGATCCAACATTTGGTCAATTTAGTCAAAATAATTTCAGAGGTTAGTATATATATATTTTCAATTATATATGTAGTTGTATGGTAATTAGTGGAATTGCAATGTAATTATCCATAAAGGAAACCATTGGAACCTAATTTAAGGGAGTACCAGTTTGTGATATCTTTCGGTGGTTCTAATTTGCACACCCGAATGTTGTCATAGCGTTAGCACGGGCACGCTACTATATAAATAAATATACAGCGTACTATAGGCTGGTCAAATCGATTACACATTGATTACAAGTTAATCTTAATTACTGATTGATCATGCCATTCTCCTTGATTGAATATTGCCTGTCATGTGATAAAGGAATCACGGCAAAATAGGAAGTAGCAAATTATTGTGCTATCCATCTACACATTGCATGTTTGCATGCACTAGCATACATGGCAACGAGCAAAAGGAAAGAGAATTAACACAGAAGGATAGAGAATTAAGACAAAAGGAACCTCTTTGCATTTCTGAGAACCTTGCCAAATCTGTCTACATTTAATTACTTCCCATCTTTGCATTTGCAAAAGGGACATCTTTTTCCTCCTTTCATTTGGTTTCGCGGCCACGTGTTCTATCGGCCTCGCTAGCTGTTTTTTACGTGAACCATAGTTGATGTCATCTGTCTTCCATGGCTCAGCCTCCCAATCCCAAGAGAAGGTCCCTACATCTCCCTGACTGGAGATCCGGCCTGCCAGAGGATCTCCTCGAGTCTATCGGGCAGCATCTCACTTCAGGCCACGACGCAGCGTCCTTCCGATCTGCTTGCTCCCCATGGCGCGCCGCCGTCCCATTCGCGACCTTCGTGCCGCTCCTGCTGCTCCCGTTTGACCCTGACTCAGACCGCGCCGGCTTCTACTGTGTCCCGAAGAAGAAGGTCTTGTCCAAGATGCTGCCCGATGTGCGCGGCAAGGTGGCGTGCGGCTCCTCGTGTGGGTGGCTAGCGATCATGGACAAGGCGGCGTCTGTGACGCTGTTGAATCCATTCGTCGGTGCCCGTGCCCCCCGCGTTGAGCTCCCGCCAGCAGGCGAACACGTCGCGGCGGCGTCCTCATCGGAACGCGTGTCTAGGGTCCACGGCCGGTGGGTCCTCCATCCCACCAACGGCTATGGGGACGCGGATGCTGTAGGTAGAGCCATCAAGCTAGAAGACATGAGGGACGCGTTCTTCCGTGAGATCATGCTCTCGACGCCGCCTGACGCCGCCGACCGTGAGTGCGTGGCCATGGCCATGCTTGGGTGCTCCACGGAGGTCGCGTTCTGTCAGGTTGGAGTCGACAGCGCATGGACGCTGCTCGACACCAAACTGGAGTTCTCCGTGGGGTCCATCGTCCACTGCCAAGATAAGTTCTTGGCGATCGACTGCACTAGAGAAATCTCCGTCTACAGCAGCAGCGCCGCCGGTGCTCTCCAACCGCGATGCTGCTGCCATCGCTGTCGCCACCTACGAGGCTCTGCCACCACAGCTACCTGGAATCAAACGGTGAACTGCACATTGTGGGTGCCATGGTGAGCACATTTCATGAGACACAAAGCTTCACCTACAGCAGCACGATCTACAAGTGCAACCTCCATGACCGTACACCGGAGTGGTCCAGGGTGAGGGACATCGGTGATCAGACACTATTCGTGTCTAGACATTTTAATGAAAGCTTCAGTGAAACAAGTGTATCCAAGTACAAGGAGAACAAAATCTACATGTCTGAGCCATTGTACAGAGATCTATACGACTTGGTCCATCGACTGGAGATCGTTGATGTTGCTATCGGTACATCCGAAGTGAAGCCCGTCCAAGAAAAGATGCAGGGTTCCGAGGCTCTAGGTTGGATTCGACCCAATCTCTGGAAGCTCTAAAGTTTGTGAGCCTGCGACGCCGCGCACTCCGTGACTGTCTTAAATTCATAAACTTTGCTTTTTGGATTAAATGTCACTTTAACATTGGTATTTAATTTAACAGTATTGTTATCTTATCATGCGATCCATGTGTTTTTAGTATAAATTATTAGTTATCCCGTAGCAACACATGGGCACGCTACCTAGTAAAGTATAAAGAGATAAAGAAAACCAGAAATGAAATATAAGAATACAAAAACAAAACAAAAAAATAAAAACATACCCACTGTACTGTGGCATGGCCAAATTACATATAGCCTTGTAATTCACAATCTAAGACTTGCTAACTTTGAATTTTCCTCTTTCAATCTCAAATTCATCACCCATATACTGACTTGGCTTAACAGTCCTCCTAGGGCCATGAAGAGGAACCTTACCACTAGTAGAAGATTTTGAAATCTTGAAATCAGATTTACTTGAAGATTGAGCAAATTGATTGAGAATCAAAGATGAATGACCACCAATCTTCAAAACAGATTCACGAGGAGTATGCACACTAGAATTTGAATTCTGAAATATCGAATTATACAAAATTTCTGATTTCTTTCCCATCGACCTAAGCTTCTGAGATAGAGATCTTGAACCAACAATAGTAACTTCAGGAGAGGACACCTACCAAAAAAGAGAAAGAGGAAAAGCAAATAAAAATAATATCAATAGAACAAAAAATAATAATTAAAAGAAACCAACAAGTAAATAATTACATTAACAGGAGCAGCAATAGAAGAACCAGCCTTAGATGAAGATTTGAGCTGAAAAATAGGAGGCAACTTCTTTGATAGCTTAGGAGTTATATTAGGAGACTCATCATCGGAAAAAGGAAGAGTCTGCATAACAATTGGAGCCTAGAAATACAAAAAATAAACAAATACAACATAAAAAATATAATAAGATTAAATGCAAAAAATGTAAATAGCAACAAAAGAAAACAATACGGAAAATAACTTACTGTAGTAAAATGATCTAGAAATTTAAATTCGCCAGCTAAAACATCAGAATCATGATCTTTAGCAATAGGAATTACATCATTAACAACATGTGCAGGCACAGACTGAGAAGAAGATTTCCCAACAAGATGACCTCGATGAACACTTTTATGAAAAAGATCATCTGGCTGAGAAAGACCATTCGGAGGAATAGCTAAACCAAATGTAACTTGCTTCTTGGAAAACGAAGGAACACCTAATAAAATTTTTAAAAATAATAAATTAAAAACAAAAAAAATATTACTAATGAAACACAAATACAAAGAAAAAATATAAATAACTCACACTTGGAAGATGAACCCGGAACAACACCCATGACACTGTGACCTCCAAATTGAGTACCAACTAGAGGAGCAACTAATATGAACACATGAAATAAAACAACAAATTCAAACACATCATTACTAAAACAAAACAATAGACAATGGATGGGCATAGAAGATAACTCACTGAGATCAGCTCTTTCAACTTTCTCAACATTAACCTACAGTTCACATGAATGAAAATTACAAATGACAAAACAATGTATAAATAAAAAAAACATAAAAAACAAACTGAAGTAATACCTGAGAATCATGAGGTTGATGAAAACCATTTACATTTCCTGTTGCAGCAGCCATCTTAGGAGAAGCAATATGAGGATCAGAAGAACTTTCATAATCAGCAAACTCCTTCAAAACCTTAATAACTAATTCATATGACTTTGCTTAAATGAATATACATGATTCATCAATTTGGAGAACATGGTCTTCAAATCATCAGGAAGAGCACCAAGAGAGACCAAATCAATAGGAATACAAGTAAGATAACCCTTGCAATGTTCTTCAATGACATTCAACAAACTAGCCTTCAAATTATTAGGCACATCACAACCAGAAACTAATTCTTGCTGAGAAGTCAAAACCTATCAAACAAGAAAAAAATGTTAAAACATAAAAACATATAAACAGAAAAATATGACAAAAAATATCTTGTGATAGCATGTCTTCTCAAAATCAAGAAGAGGCCTCATACCATAACCAGAGGGAGATTTTATATCAAGGTCAGAAAAATCTCTGATCATATTTTGCTTCCAAACTCCAATTCGAGGAAAGGTATCAGATACACGGCGATGAAAGAAGTCAACATGATCCAAATACATAGCCTTGCAAAAAAAACAAAAAAAGTAAAAAATTAGAATAAACTAAATAATTCAAACACAATGATACAAAACTGAGAATTCCAATGCACATAGACTAGAGATAACTTACAGCAAGATAGAACATACATCCACCAAGAGTACCAAAACTTTTCTGACCATCTTTCTTTCCTTTGTTGAAACTCTTAACACCATCAAGCAACCAACGCAAAACAAACCCTGACCAATCAAAAGAACTAATATGCTCAAGGTCTTCAAACACACCAAGGTAGCAAGGCTCGGAACCAAATTAGAGTTTGGACAAAGGAAACAATGTAGATCCACAACCAAAAAAATAGATTAGCACTACTTCATCGGTAAGATCATCATCTGCCAACTTTTCAGCAAAGAAAGAAACTTGAGGTAAAGAAGTCTTGTCCATCATAGATAGAACAATAGCTCTGCCAGCAGCATAATTGGAAGGATAAGGAGTACCACCAATAGGAAAACCAAGAACAAGATTCACAGATTTGGTAGTCAACGATATAACCTTTCTATGAACAATAAGATCTCCAGACTTCGACTCAACAAGAGACGCCAGCCACTTAGAAAACTTCTTAGGCACAAAACACTTGTCGAAAAGCAGCCAAGAGCCAAATCCATATCTCCTGATAACATCCTTCTTAGCTTCAGACAATGAACTAATGACAGTAGCAAATTTACTAACAGACTGCCTAGTAAACCCATCAGACGAAGCCTTTCAAGATTTCTGCTTCTTGGACTATATTAACAAAGAAAAGAAAAATAAATAAAATATACTGTACTAAAAATAGAAAAGAAGAAAATAAATAAATACCTGAGCTAGCAAAGCCACAGACAATATACGCTTTAAGGCCCTGATTCTTTCATACTAAAATAAGGACAAAAAATATAAAGTAAAAATAAAGATTTATATGAAGGGAATTTAAAAACAAAAAATATAAAAAACAATAATAGCTAATTAAATCTAAAAGGGCAATTCAAACAAATCTTCAAAAGAGATAGCAACTCTCATTGCACTAAAACAAAATACAGATTACACTACCACAAACTGATAGCTTCATTGAAAAAATATAAGGAAAGAAAAGAAACAAAAACATCTTCACTAATCAATGACATATTAAGTGTAATATATTAAACAGTAAATATAAGAAAAGCACAGAGAATGACAAAAGCAAAAAGCACTAAAATTCTAAAGGTGGTCAGATATTTGATTTTCTGAGATAACTAATCAATAATAAGCAAAATAATGACCATCCACAAACTGGGAGTGGCACAGCATTGATAGATCAAGACTGACAATAGGAAACTCTGATTCCGGACTATAACGGCACAAGATTGGCAACAATTAATAAAAAAAGGTCAGCAGAAATGCAAAATAAGATTTAAAATGGAGGGAGTGAAGCTTGGCATCACAGTCATATGGATCTCAAGACCAGATGTAGCCACCAGCACAACACAGACCTTGTAGAACTAAAAATGAGGAATAATACACAGCCTACAAAACCAAGCAACTAGCCACATACAAGTTTCACTATTGGAATTAAAAAACAAGTGAAACTGAACAGAGAAAGAAACAGACATGATGGACAGATGGTACAAGGAAACATATATATTTCAAACACTGCTCATACAAAGTTTTATTGAACCACTAAACAGCTGAATCATCTGATGAAGAATCCTAAAAATGACCAAAAACAAACATTATAACTAAAATATGTAAAACAATAAAATAAAACTGAACAAATTAAAAAACTTACCTCAGATGACATCTCAACATCAGAACTTAATTTATCACCAAAAGAATCATCATTAACATATTGAGAATACATCACATCATCACTCTGACTATCTTCTAAATCAACAAAATCAGCTTCGGAAAAAAACCAGCAATTCAACGCTTTTTTGACCTCTAGTATCCATCTACAAACAAAAATAATAATCAAGCATAACAAAGGATCAAAATAAGAAGTAAAACTAACACAAAAGGATAGTCATTGCAAATATACTACAAGCTAATACGTAAAGGACAGCTATTAATAGAGATCAGTAGTGAATTTAAACATGATTGCTTAACAAGTCACTCACAAAAGGCGAAATAAAACAAAAAACATACAACAACTTTGAATAAGATGTAATCAACTAAACCTGAACTTAAAATGGAAATAAATTCTATAAACATGAACCTGAAATAAACATAAAAGCTAAAGACAATAAATGAAAAATAAAATCAAAGCTGATATAACAAAAAAATCATAAATTGAAACTCTGAATATTAACTAAACTAACAGCTAAAAACACTGAACCCTGATAAAAAATTGAACTAGAACTCTACTAAACTTAACCTGAACATCAATTCAACTAAAATTAAAAATATATTAGACTAAAAAAATTCTATTATTCTAAACTTGAACTGAAAATAGGATGTACTCAAGTTAACCTAAACTTAAAATCGAAATAAATTCTAACAAACAATTGAATTTAATTTTTCTTGAATTTATCGTGGTCATATCGTTGAAAATTTTGTAACATTCTACTTTAAGCTGAATTTATCCAGGTCATATCCTGAAATTAAGAAATCTGAAACTTAAACTGAACTAGAAAGGAAAACTAAACTAAGAGGATGATTCTGAAACTTAACTGAGACTGAAAATGAAATGACACAATAATAGTAAACCTAAAAACAAAACTTAAATATGACTGAATGATGACTCATAGTGAAACAAAACTAAAATGAAACAGAACTGAAACTAAAATGAATAAACACCTGAAGTAAGAGGATCATTCTAAATCCAAACAACTAATACATGAATCTAACCTGAAGTAAGACAAAGGGATAGTCATTGCAAATATACTATAAAAAATTACATGAGGGAGAACTATTCATACAGATCAGAAATGATTTTAAACATGAATGCTTGACAGGTCACACACAAATGAAGAAATAAAAGAAAAAATCATACTGAAACTCTGAATAAGATTTAATCAACTTAACCTGAACTTAAAATAAAGATAAATTCTAATAAACAGAAACTGAACTAAACATATAAGCTAACCACAATAAATGAAAAAAATTGAAAATGAAAGAAAATCTGATATAACAATATAAATTTACAAAACTAAAACTCTGAATAATAACTACACTAACAGCTAAAACACTGAAGCCTGATACAATTTGAACTTAAACTGAATAAACTTAACCTCAACTTCAATTAAACTATAACTAAAAATAGATTCTACTAAATAAAACTGAATGTTAACTTCAACTAAAAAGAGATTCTATTAAACTAAACTAAGACTAAAAATAGGTTGAACTCAACTTAACCAACACTTAAAATCAAAATAAATTATACAAAACTGACAATGAAGTAAACCCATACTGAAACTACTACTTAAATTGAACCTAGAGCATTGAACAACATGACATAGATCAAGCAAACCATAACAACACATTTAGCACAAAAAATGCATCACACTTACAAGAACAAACAGAGGTGCACAATGAAATAAAAAAACATAGAAAACGATAGAGAAACTTATTGTAGCACCTGATTTTAAGGATAAAACCAGATATACACCATATATGAGCCAAGGAAGTCAAATCTCATATATAACTACAAATAAAGGTAATATCAATAAACAATGCTTAATATACAACATATTTAGTATAAAGGATATAACCTTAGACATCAAATAATGGAAAGACAACTCCGATCTTCGGGTGAAGACTTCAATTCCACAGGGACAACTGACTGATTGATCACAAGCCTAATTCCTTCAAACTCTAGCAATCTGGTACCCATCCGGGATTTTTCCAAAGATTTAAAAAGTAAAGCAAGCGTAAGTACATGTCGTACTCAACAAATATAACATGGGGTTCATGAGGCTCAAAAGGCTGACACTGGTTTAACTGCAATTAGTTTTTAATGAGTTATCTTTTAGTAATTGGGTGGCAATAAGTTTATTGACAAGCCCATATAAACACATGATCAGGTAAACATAAATAATGAATAGCATAAACAGTAATCATTAGTGAGCATCTTTATCATCGGTATCATTCATGTTCTTCATCTATTCCATAAGGGTCCAAGGCCGCTCGTGACCGTGAGCACGACTGATATACCAGTTTTACACTCTATAGAGGTTGTACACTTTCACTGTGAGTCATGATTTACCCTTTCGCCCGAGGCGGCCAACCTCTTGACCCACTATCAAGGAAGGTCGGCAGGGTTCACTATGAAGTCTTTCAAAGGTTCGTCTAACAAGTTAGAGCCGCTAAGGTTTCCCCATCAATAACCATGTACCCCCTCTAAGGAGAGACTAACAAAATACCAAGAAACCAAAGTGCACCCTATTGGTAGGCCGAGATCATACCTGTCGGAGCCCCTCTTGCGCCATAAAGGTAACCACTGACAAGCTAGAAAATGTTCTCATACTGAGCTAAAGCTAGAGCCATGTAGCCCTCATAGCTGTACTATAAGTCCTAGGTGTTCGCTTACAGATAAGTCCTTAGAGAGAAGAATCTAGAGCATCATAAAATAGCCCAATGCTCTAGCCCCCTTGTTCCATGTTGCTAAAAAGTATCTTTTAATGTTTATTGCATATTACATTAGTCAAGTAACAAGATCATCACTTTAGTTGAGCACTAGCATCATACTACCCAATGCAATAACCCATAAGAATCGAGGAATCCAGGATATCAAATAGCTAGAAAAATTACTACGGTTGCCAAGGTAGACATATGCATATAATTAAAATAATATTAAGGTGAATAGGATAATAAGGAAGATTCCATACTATACTTGCCTTAAACTTAGATCATTCTTCTAGTCCAAACCTTTAATGAATTGCTTCTGGATTCATCGCGTATAGCTCACCGACTGGACATGATCATAAAACACCACACAACCATCCATGCAATCATACACGAAGCAAACAATAAATTAAATTAGAACAGTACACCAAACATATGAAACAATAAGTAAAAAGGTTTTAAAGATGTTCTACATGTTACTACGAACACACAGACGCGAAAAGTATGCTAATCGGAGCTATAACGGAAAAGTTATGAACTAAATAAGATTTCCTTTAATAAAATAATAGATTAAATTTTAACCTCGAATTTTAAAAGTTGAAAATATATTTAGTAGTAGGATGAACATGTAGATTAAATCTAACACAACTTGAATGGATCAAAACTGAGTTAAAACGAAGATTTTATGGACTAAATAAGACCAGTGGCAAAACTATAAATAGATGAAAGCGTATTTTAGATCAACCAAAGAAACTACGTTTTCAAATAAAGAAAACGTATTTTGAATCTAACAGAGGGATTTTACGCTTTCTGAAAGAGAAAATGTATTCTGAATCTACTAGAAAGAAACTACGCTTTCGGAATAGAAAAACGTATTCTAGAAGTGCGCCATGGACTGCGGGTTATATTACGTGAAACTACAGGGACTCTTTTGCAAATAAACCTAGCGATGAGGTACGGACGATCTTGGACCGTTGGATTGAATCTGGACAGCCCAGATTAGAAAGGAGGGGGAGAGAGTCACCGGCCGAAGAAGAAAACTGGCGCGGCGGAGCTCCATTACCGGCAGCGAGAAGCTCCCTGGAGCGCTTGGTTTGAGCCCTAGAGGCCACGGTTTGATGAGCCGAGAGCATAGAGAACAAGAGGAGAAGACGACGAACTCACCTAGGGCCTTCTTGCGGTCGACGGTGGGTCTACGGCGTCGGGCAGCGCGGTGGCGACGGCGACGGAGACGGCAAGAGAAGGAGGAGAAAATTCTAATTTACTACACGAGGGATTTTCCAAACTAGGTGCTCCCCTTACGGTAGTTTTGGTGTGCTTTGTCAAAGGGATTGATACATATTTATAGGGAAAAAACTCTTCACATCTACATCAACTAGCAATATGGTACTAATTGATGTTGCACTCTCCATATTTACTAATGGACCTAAATAATCATTAAAGCCCATTAGTAAATAAATACATAGGCCTTTGAGATTTATTAGGATTATTGCACATGGGCTTTAAGAGTTGGTTGAAAAATGAGATATATTATTTATTTTCAGAATTAGTTAATTTTGTGAATAAAATAATTCTAGAAAGGTCCAAAATTAATATTTAAGCCACGAAAAATACTCCGAGACCTCCGAAAATTTGGGAAAATTTTCAGAGACACTTTGGAACATGATCAACCCAAATAAAATATTTAGAGCTCATAAAATAATTCTATGAAGTTCTGTAGGTGCCATCATCCGGTGATCTTGGGCTTGCTTGTTCGTCACCACTCTTAGTCCCCATTCCACTGGTTGGTCCTCAAATGGAGGGCGGCAGTGAAGCGGCATAGCCACGAGGAGTGGTGCAGGGCACAATGGCCACGGCGAAACCAGCGAGTATGCTGTTCGGCGGTGGCGCAAATCGATGATCGCTTGGCGTTTCTCGACTTGCGTCTAGGATTATCCTTGTCGTTGTATTGTTGTTGTTGTTGATTCTATTAAGTGTTGTTGTAATCCCTCTCTCTCTCTTTCATGTACTTCTTTGATCTTCAAGGGTCGACCCCTGCATTTAGGTGCTTTGCATCCTTCCACCCCACCGGTTTGTCGGGATCTATGGAAATGAAATCAGGTGGGGATCGATTTGATCCCTCCCGTAGTTGACCTTAAAAAAATTGTTACCGCTAGAAAAATGTAGGTTACATAGACAAATTTTGGCTTCCAGTAATAATAGAGGCTCAGGAGATCGACGCCAACGTACCGTGTGCCTCTCTTGAGCTCATCTTTTGATCAGGTAATGTACAGTACAAATATTACCGGGCGCATCAAATCAAAGACATTTCTCTATCCCTATATATACCTGGGAAAGTGTCAGTTTTGTTTACACACTTGGTTTTATCAGTCTATTTTAATTTCATAAGTCGCACTTTACACATGTTTTCATAATAACTAGTTTGCTTATTATCTGCAAGGCTAGCATATATAAAAGATGCATTGACTGGATTAATATTTTCTCAAACGATGTTTATTTTGAGTAAATTTTTAGTACACTGTAAAGGGAGACTGTACTATTCTAAAATAAATTTAGGAACAGTTAAACACGCTCTTGAAGGCTTTGTCTAAACAAAAGTACACGTTGTAAATGATGGGATTGGGAGATTCCTATTTCATATCCATTTTGAAGGCTAAGATTGTTGCTCAAACGAGCCTAATTCATCTTCTCTTGGGCCACCACCCGGCCGTTACATACATACCTGCTAATAGGTGGTTGGATAGTTGGTTGAAGGTGTATATGAACTATTAGCACCTCTTCACCAACTAATGAACTAGCACATCCATTTGCTAATAGTTAACAGGCCCATTTGGATCCTCTTCTGGTAATTTTTGTCTACTAACTATTATCACTAAAAATGGTTCCAAATAGGCCCTAAATGTGCTTTGTTGAGTGAAATAGATTTTTTCTTTGCTGCATTGTGCTTAAGTGTAACTTTTGTACGAATCGCAGTGTAGACACAGACGCACATATATATATTGTACTCGGCTCTCTATGAATGCATAGCTTATCTTTATGCGCACATCCAAAAGACTGAGAGGCAGATCTAGAGCGATGGAGCACACATTTTTCTTGTACTTATTCCATGATTTAGTGACACAATATTTTTCAATGATAGACGATATGCTCATTGACAGTGAGACACCTATGGTGCCTAAGGCCTCGTTCACTTTGCAAAAAAAAATGAACCCGATGAATAGTACCACTTTCGTCTTATTTGGCAAATATTGTCCAATCGTGGACCAACTAGGCTCAAAAGATTCATCTCGTGATTTCCAACTAAACTGTGTAATTAGTTATTTTTTTTACCTACATTTAATACTCCATGCAAGCGGCTAAAAATTGATGTGATGGAGAGAGAGTGAAAAAAGTTGGAATTTGGATGGCATCTAAACAAGACGTAAGTATCATTTTGTCACGCCAAAAGAGATGACCGTTTTATGCCCGACCTAGTGTTGATCACTCTACCACCATGCAGGTACCTTGACGGTAAAAAAATCATTCATGTTTGCTGATTTGTCGTCGGTGATATATCCTTTCAGCTTATGTATATCCAGAAAGCAGAGTAGAGTGGATAAGGTTATCATATACACTTATCACCATGCATTTCCCTACGTTTAATTAGATGCACAGATATATTGTGTGTGGTGAAGTCAAGTGGATGATGACGGAGAACACAAGACGAGCATGATTGATGATCCGGGCCTGGTAGACGATTGACAAAGCAAACAGATCAGATAGCACAGCATGGCTTGCCTGCCTGCCGTAGCTAGCTAGCTTTAGCTAGGATGAATGATTTGATATTTTGAGTAGTAGGGTCTTCAGCAGGGTGCGACTTGTTATAAGTGGATAAAGTTAGATTGGTCAAATTTGGTAATATGCATGCTTTGCTTAATGAAGAGTGTGTTTGCTTGCTTGGTGGTGTGTTATTTGTTGCATTGGTTGGTTGGTTCCAATAAGAGAATCGAATCGAAGGTGCACACATCACATCATCACGTCTATGATTTTGTTGCTGAGCTGGTGGGGTCTCTTGAGAGACGTTGTAAGCTTAACGCCATGGATTAATTAGCTAGTCGGTGCCGCAAAGCAACGAGAGTTACAACATTTTTATATGTATGTATGTGTGTATATATATATGTATGTACGATGAAAGAAGAACAAGGGGGTGACAAGACAATAGTGGTGACATAGATCTTTCCTCTGTTTGATAGCGGTCTTACTGTAAAAAAAAGAATGCAAGGACAAGGTAATAGGTAGGAAAACTGAATGAAGGAGATAACCGAGAGTTGTCAACCGTAAAGCGATAAAGCAACGAACACGTAAGACAAGATCTTTAATTGGCAGGATGGGTCGTTGAATAGATTTTTCTTTGACAACACACTAGATTTAGATATTTTTTTTAAAAAAAAAGGGAAAGATGAATGGGTCATTGAGTAGATTTCTTTGATAGGGTTAAATTTATATTTGGAAATTTTGGAAGAGACGACAACGACCATGATAGCCGTCTATAGCAGCATAGGCAACAAGAATAAGGGTTTTGTTTGGCGTGACACCTCCTCAAATGGAGCACTCGAGGAGAAGCCATGAATTATAAAGTGATGGGTACGGTTTCTCTACCGACTATTAGAGCTAGAGCAGAGCCATACAAAATGGGCCCTAAGACTAGGCACCTGTTTGGTAGAGCTACTCATGGTTCAGATTATCGGTGAAAGTTGATTATTTGATAGACAATGACTCTGAAGAAGCTATTGTTTTTAGTTTCCAGCCTCTCGGCTAATTTTAGAGAATCATCTCGCAAAATTAACATAGAATCACTTATCAATTAAAAAAACCAGTTTGGAAAAGGAAATGCCACCAAAGGTGGTGTTTAAATCTAGGGGGCTAAAGTTTAGGGGTGTCACATGGGAGTGTTTGGATAGTAATAATAAAATAAATTACACAAGTCCTCCGTAATCCGCGAGACAAATTTATTAAGTCTAATTAATCCATCATTAGCACATGTGTTTACTGTAGTACCGCATTGTCGAATCATAGACTAATTAGGCTTAAAAATTCGTCTCGCAAAGTAGTCGCAATCTGTGCAATTAATTATTTTTTTAGTCTATATTTAATAGACCATATATATGTCCACTACGATGTGTTAGGGACTAAACTTTAAAATGATGAACTAAACCGGGCCTCAAGCAGCAGGCCTGGTAAGCAATGAACTTAATTACTCACGTGAAATTCCAAGTAGGATTCTTGTGAAGTTTCTGCATTTGCTAAAAGAGCACTGATATTTGATTTGATTTTGCCCGTGTTTAGTTCCTAGCTAAATTCTTAAAAAATGCTACAGTAGTCATCACATCAAATCTTACGATACGTGCATGGAGCATTAAATGTAGACGAAAGAAAAAAAAACTAATTGCACAGTTTGGTTGGAAATTACGAGACGAATGTTTTGAGCCTAATTAGTCCACGATTGAACATTAATTGATAAATAAAAACAAAAGTACTACAGTAGCCCAAATTCTAAAATTCACGCAACTAAACACGGGCTTTATTGATGAATAATAGAGGGGGTCAGATTGTTGGGTTTGGCGCTGATGTGGTACAACCAACCAACCAATCAATCAAATCAAATACTACTAGCAATAGAAGAAGTTTAGGGCATGTTCGGCTGGCAACTCATGGAATCACTATTCATGTTCTACAGAACAATATTTTTCTCTTACAATAATTAACCAGAACAATTAGTCAGAACAGTATTTTTCAGTCCTGTAGAATAGTATTTTTCTCTCACTACAATCAGACAGAATAATAGTTTTTCTTTCTTTTTCTTCCTCTCTCTCCTCTCAGGCAGTACAGAGCCGAGTCAGCCCTGCATGGGTGGATGTGGTATGTGTGTACTCAGTGTGGGCGCCATCTCGAGCACTTGACCGAGCTGTGTTCGGCTGTGTAGTGTACAGTGATTTTTGCATTGTTTGATGATTGAATAGTATTCTATGGGAGAGAATAAACTGAAATAAGCTACCGAACGCAGTGCGTGTCGCCGTTGAAAGCTCTAGTTTGGTTTTGGTTAATTGATGAAACCCTAAGTGCTAACCTAGTTTATCAAGATGTTTATGAGATAGGTAGCACTACTCCAAGTGATGAAGCAATGACGAAGATCATGACAATGATGATAGCATGGTGATGATCAAATGCTTGAACTTGGAAAAGAAGAAAGAGAAAAACAAAAGGCTCAAGGCAAAGGTATAAAATGTAGGAGCCATTTTGTTTTAGTGATCAAGACACTTAGTGAGTGTGATCACATTTAGGATAGATAGCCGTACTATTAAGAGGAGTGTAACTCGTATCGAAATGCGGTTATCAAAGTGCCACTAGATGCTCTAACTTATTGCATATGCATTTAGGATCTAGTGGAGTGCTAACACCTTTGAAAATATTTGTGAAAATATGCTAACACATGTGCACAAGGTGTTTGCGAGGGTTGAGATGGGTTTGGGTCCCTCTCTCCCTCCCGTAAAGCAAGCTCGGCGGGATTAACGCTTTGGAAAAATGAAATGTCTATTTTCTATTCTTGTGGGATGTAAAATTCTTAGTGATTGGCACATTTGAGCAAGGGTGAAGAAGTTAGAGTTGAAATGGAGTTGGTCGAAATGATGTTTGGCGTTGGTCTCTTGGCCGGATATTTGAGTCACTCAATGACCGGATATTTGAAAAGGTCTGCGTCCGGTCGGTATCGAGCAACCTGATGGGAAGAAGGTTGAGCACCGGACCGACTGATCTGCGTCCGGTCAAAAGGTGGACGGACGCGTCCGGTCGAAAAAAACATGCCTCGGGGAGCTTCTTCGAAACGGCCGACATTTGGGGCTTCAGCGTCCGGTCGATTTTTTTCGAAACGTCCGATCGACCGTAGCCGTTGAAATCGGCGAACAGCGTTTGAAGCTGGTGACGCGTAAGCGTCCATCGAGGCTGACCGGACGCCGAGGGCCGTCGTCGGTCGGTATGATCGGAGCGTCCGGTCGAGAGCGCGCGTTTTGCCCAGTGAAGGGGTATAACGGCTCTATTTGACTGGGGCTCTATTTATAGCCCCATGGCCGGCTCAAGCTCAGTCTCTTGCACATTTTCAATGGCATAGCAACCTTGTGAGCTTAGCCAAAGCCCTCCCACTCATCTCCATCATTGATCCATCATTATTGTGAGATTGGAAGAGAATCCAAGTGCATTGCTTGAGTGATTGCATCTAGTGGCACTTGGTATTCGTGTTCTTATTTGTGGATTTCGCTTGTTTCTCTTGGTGGTTGCCACCACCTGAGCCAGTTGGAGCAATGGTGAAGGATTGGCACGAGTTGGTGATTGTTCGTGTGGCGCCTTCGGTGATTGTGAGGGAGTTGTACCTTTTCCGGAGTGCGAAAGGTAACTCTAGTAAATTGCTCGTGTCATTGAGTTACCTCACTTGTGGGTCGGTTCTTGCGGTGTCCTATCGTGTGGACGAGGTTTGTGAAACACCTCTTAGCCGCCGAACCACCAAGTGTTGGTCGACACAACGAGGACTAGCGTGTTGGCAAGCACGTGAACCTCGGGAGAAAAATCGGTTGTCTCTTGTCATTTGCATTCTCCCGGTGATTGGCTATATATTCATCGTGTAATTGGTTCACTCCACGACCCAGCGGTATAATCGTCTCACTTACTCATTTACATTTCCGCAAACTAGATATAGCAAGCTCTTTAGTGTAATTAGAATTGAGAGCTTGCCTTGTGCTTTAAACATATCTAGTGGAGCTCTTTAGTGTAGCATTTGTGAGAGCTCTTAGTGAGTAGTGGTCAAGTAGATTGTGTGCAAATAGATCATTGCAACTAGAATTGTTGGATAGGTGGCTTGCAACCCTTGTAGAGCTAGAGCAAGTTTGTATTTCGCTATTTGTCTTACTAATCAAATTGCTCTAGTTGATTTGTAGTTTTTAAATAGGCTATTCATCCCCCTCTAGCCATATTAGGACCTTTCAGCCGTGTCGGCGCCTGCCGCTACCAATTCCTCTTTATTTTATTTTGTCTTTCTGCAAAATACAACTTACTACATGTACTACTACTACTAATTATTATCGTATATAGTACGTATTATATAAAAAAAAGAAAATGAGATATATACATGAGTATGTAATACAATAGTTATTATATTTTTTTTGAAAGGAATACAGTATAGTAGTTATTATTATTATAGGTTGCACGTACAGTATACTATATATTATTATAACTCCAATTAAAAAAAGAAAAGAATAGAAGAAGGGCCGTTCAGCTGATATTAAAGCCGATTGATATTAAAGTCGGCAGATAAATTGGTCGAAGCTATTTTATTATGAAAAAAAATACTGTACAGTCTCGTAAGCAGCGGCGACCCTCACCTGCCGTCGTCTTCCTTCGCCGCCTCCTCTTTTCTTCTCGGAGGGGTTTTCTAGACTAGACTTGGCTTGCCTTACCTTGGACTTGGACTCCTCTCTCCTCTCTCCTCTCTCCTCTCCTGGTGTGCGTGCTTCTGCTACCTAGCTAGCTAGCTGGTCCAATCGCTGCGGCCAGAGCCCCCGCGCACGCTACCGGGGAGGATTCCAGCGCCGTCGAGCAACGGGACTCTAGCACCCGACAAGACACCGACCACTAGTAGACGCTGCCGCCGCCCTCCTCGCTCCTCATCCAATCCACGCGATTCCGATTGGATTGGATTGGATTTTGGTTTCAACTACCCTGCACCCCGCGTGCGCAAGCGCTAGCTCCTGCCGCCAACCGCAACCGGCCGACCGCCGCCCTCCCTGCGCCAGGAGGTCCTTCGCCGGCGACGAGCACCCACCAGGTATGCCTTGCCTGCGCACCCCCTTCTCCTCCCTTCCTTTATGTATTCGGATCTGATCTAGCGGTAGTAATTTACAAGTGTATTGTATGCCTACTACTACTACTACTAACTTCGTTTTTTCCCCCTTTTTGGTTGATCAATTGATTGCCCCATAACACACCAATTCCAGCAGACCAACCGCAAGGGCATGTGACAAGCTGCCGCCTGCCTTTGCCGCAGGCAATGTGCTCCGACATGTCGGATCAGCACCACCACCACGCAACCAGGTATTTCGATTCTCTTCTCTTCTCTTCTCTTGCGTTAAGTTTAATCAATCCTCAGCCTCCTCCTCTGGCTTGGCTCAGGTTGTAACCAATTCATCAGGTTAACAAATTTACTTTACTTTGCTTGCTTCCATTGTTTAACCTTCCTCCCCTCCTCAATCAGGTCCAGGTGTATCATTCATATTACTGGACCTCTTGCAGAATACTCTCCCCTACCTTAGCCTTTTATTTTTACCATCAACATGTTATGTTATTATGCATCATCTGTTTCTTAAGCACAAGTCCTTTTTTTCCTGGAAAGCAGTGTTGCACAGCTTGAATCTAAGTCAATTATTCACTGGCACTCTATGTGTTGATAACACTGAATAGGGATCTTTCTGTTTCTTTGCCTGTCAACAACTAGCAAAACCTGTACAGCTTTAGTTTTTGACAATCCGGTGTAAACTGTAAAGCACATAGATATGTATATGGAAGGCCCCCATCCTCGTCCTTTTCCTTTTGCCCAACACAACAGGGAGGATGCACCAGAGGCTAATGGTTACCATAGCAGTCCCCATGGTGCAGAGCAGAGTAAGGCTGCGGATGCCGATAAGCATATAAATCATCAGTCCACAGATGACAATGCTCCCTCCAGCGCTTCAGGTCACAGACACGGTCGTATCAGCCGTCATGCATCCACATCTTCTGTTGATGATCGCTCCATCAAGTCTGGTGACGATTCTGATGGGGCCGAGAGTACCAATGGCAGAAGCAGTAATACGGAGATCTCATTTCTAGAAAATGATACCATCTGGATACCACCTCAAGCGGCAGATAAGGAGGATGAGGCCCAGAGTTTTGCTACAAGCATCGCTTATGACGACGATGACGATGATTATAGTGACGGGATAAAGTGGGGCCAGTCAAGTTTCCCATCCCCTGGTAAGCAGCATGATGCCAGCACTAGCAATCATAGGGAGGAACGAGAAAAGGCGATGCTAGAAGCTATGAATGGCCAGCTGAAGATACTTGTCAGTCGGTTTCTTGCATCTGCTGGCATTGCGTCTTCCAACGAAGAGGGTAGTGATAGCTGGCTTGACATTGTCACCTCCCTGTCATGGGAAGCAGCGCTACTTATCAAACCTGATGGTAGCATGGGAAAGGAAATGGACCCTGGCTCTTACATCAAAGTCAAATGCGTAGCATCTGGTACTCGCCGGCAAAGGTGAAGCAATAATTTGTCTTCACCTCAATACATAGGAATAGGATTTCTGTTTCTGTTTCAAACTATATCCGTTAACCTATGGCAATGTTGGATTGGTTGCAGCGAGGTGATCAAGGGGTTAGTCTTCAAGAAGAACGCTGCTCATAAGCACATGCCGACAAATTGCCACAATCCTAGGCTTCTACTTCTCAAAGGAGTCATTGGGCATTCTGATGTCGGTTTGTCATCATTTAGTTCAATGGATCAGGTTAGATGCTACATATTTATATATGTATGCAAATATTAAACCTCGGCTTCTGTTTTTTTTTCACGGAGGAATAATACCTTCTATTTTCTATGCCTCTAACAATCAGGAAAAGGATCTGTTGGAGAGAGCTATTGGTAAAATGATGGAGATATGCAGTCCCAATGTTGTTCTGGTCGAGAAAACTGTTTCACGAAACATTCAAGAATTTCTTCTGAAAGAAGGCGTCACGCTAATTCTTGATATGAAACTCAACCGGCTACAAAGAATTGCACGCTGTACAGGCTCTCCCATAATATCGTTTTCAGAAGTTTTGGATAAACCAAAGCTGAAGCAATGTGACTACTTTCATATCGAAAAATTTATCGAGGAGCACAACAACGCCAGTGAGGGTGGAAAGATGGCATCTAAAACATTAATGTTCTTGGAAGGCTTTCCGCGTCCACTCGGTTGTACGGTATGTATAGTTCGTGCTCATTGTATACTGGAAATAGTCTATTCCATGCGCACTAATACCATTTATTGAATTAGTAGCAAGTCCCAAACTGATTGGTATTCCATACCTTTTGGATTAATATTTACAGTTAGAGTGGTTTTCTTTTTCAGATACTGCTAAAAGGAGCAAACAGTGAAGAATTGAAGAAAGTCAAACAAGTAATGCATTTTACGGTCTTTGCAGCATATCACTTGATCCTTGAAACGTCTTTCTTTGAAGATCAAAGGGTTTTCTAAATGATAAAAGTACCCGAAAGAAACTTCTGTTACTGCTACAGAAGGACACCACCAACTGCTTATGATGTTGCTGCTCTTAGTGGTGCTATCCCTAGCTTTCCTTCACATGATGACTCTCCAGCACTTAGACTGTTCCATGCCACTTCTAACAGCTATGCTGATGTGAACAAACCTTTGACATCTCCAATAAATGTGGATTCATTCAGTTCAGTATCCAGCAGCTCTGCAAATGACCTTGAACAAGGTGCAAGGCTCAATAATACTGAGAGGTTAACATTACCAGTCCAAGGGCCACTAAGGAAATTGTTCGCTGACATGTTACACCAGAATATTTACTTACCTGTTACTTCATTGCAAGAGGCAAATGATAATAGGAAGGAAGTCAGGGCTGAATCCGGTCAAGAAACTGTTAGTAATGGTTTCCATTGGCCAAAGATAGAAGAGTCTGCGGTTTCCATTGAAAATGGGGAGTCCATAAATGATACCCAGAAACAAGAAATTACTCAAGCAATAATGCCGAGTAGTTCTTCTGTAAGTGATAAAAATGGAGAATCACCTGTTATGGAAGACAATGGGGCACATAGTACTACAAGTATTGTTATCAAAGAGAAATATGTCGACGATGATCAAGCTGATGATGCACTTGATTCTCACAGCATACTGATTTTGATGTCTAGCCAGTGCACGGAAAAGCAGGTTATCTGTGAACAAAGCCATTTAACCCGTATAAAATACTATGGGAGTTTTGATGTGTCCTTAGGGCGATATTTGCAAAACATTCTGCAGAATCAGGTGACACTATTTCATAACCTTCTAGTGTTTTGTTCTTATGTGAAATATCTGTGTTTTGTGTTTGTAATACAATTTGACTCGGTTGCTGGAGGCTCAGCTTTTAATGTTTCCCTTGCAGAAACTGAGTTGCTCCTCATGTGGAGAGCCTCCAGAGTCGCACATATACTCCTACACGCACCGAAATGGAAATTTGACCGTTCTAGTGAAACGTTTGGTGCCCCAACACCATTTACCTGGTGAATCCAAAGGAAAAATATGGATGTGGACTAGGTGCTCGAGATGTGATCATGAACATGGGGTATCCAAACCAACTCCAAGAGTACTAATATCAGCTGAAGCACGCAACCTCTCGTTTGGGAAATTCCTTGAACTCAGTTTTTCGAGCCACTCTGCAGCAAGAAGGTTATCCATATGTGGACATTTGGTCAACAGGGATTGCTTGCGCTTTTTCGGGTAAACTTCCTGCTAGCCATTAGGGTTTCATATAACAATTCCATGGAAACTACTCAATCCATCCCAAATTGTAAGACGTTTGACTTTTTTGACACCAAGTTTGACCACTCGTCTTATTCAAAAATTTGTGTAAAATATCACTTCTTTCGTCGTGGGTTGGTTTATTAATAAAAATTCTTCAAGAATGACTTAAATTTGACTATATTTGCACAAATTTTTTGAATAAGACGAGTGGTCAAACTTGGGGCAAAAAAAGTCAAACGTCTTACAATTTGGGATGGAGTAGTACCTTTTTTGCAGTTTGGTGATGAATACTTCCTCTTTCTTACTAATTTCAGGTTGGGCTCTAAAGTTGCTATGTTCCGGTACTCATCGGTTGAAATTTACGCTACCTGCAAACCACAACCTACTCTCCAGTTCGTCAACCCCATCAGACAGGATTGGTTTGAAGGACAAAGGAGAAATGTATGGTTCATTCTCTTGACTGTTTTTTTCATTACTTATCTTCAGTTATTGTACAATGGTGCCTGACGCTTATGCTCCATCTTTCAAGATTCATGCTAAAGGTATGGCACTTTTCTCTGGGGTTGCAAGATTTCTACAAAACTTGAAGAATGAGCATCCTGATGCAATAACATTAGCAATCAATTGTGGCCTCGCACTCCCTGTTAAGGACTTCACTGAACTAGAAGAGTTGTTGATAAAAGAAAAGGCCCAGTTTGAGGTGGGTATATGCATTCTATTTGCCTCGGTGTTTGTTCTGTTTATTATTGTTGATTGAATTTTTATATCTGTGTTGTCCTGCAGAGTTCTGTGGACAAGGCCGCTGATCAAAATGGGATACTGTCATCGTCTGTGCATGAACTATTGAATATAAATTGGTACTATCAGGACCTTCTACTTGAGCTTTACATTTGGGACCGCCGTCTACATCAATTATTCTACTGTAAATCTGTCCAACTAGAAAGTGTTGCTAATTACAAGAATCCTGCTGATACTGTTGATGGGATCTATGGCGATAACTCTGGTATTGATAAGAAAATCAGTGAATCTACATATGACAAAACTACAATAGCTCTGAGGGTAGCCAGTACCACGGAGTCTGCAAGTAACAAACTTGATCCTCAATCAGGTGATGCTGCAGCACCCTTGCTTGATGAAAGCCAGGAAGCTGGGCACTTGGAACTAACTTGCAATGGAGGTAGTAAAGCTGAAGAATCATCCATTGCTCATGGTCAAATAAAGGTAGATGGCACAATAGAAAGCACAAATGATCCTTGTTTCAAAATATCCAATGATAAGGAGGTCCAGGTCAATGACACAGTAGCAGATCCAATACCCATGGAACAGGAGCCTTGTAGCACTCCCCAACAGTTCAAATATCCTTATTGGGATGAAAGGGAAAGGTGGATTTGGAATTCAATTGCCGAGTGTCAATTGGCTTACAGGAATGACATTCAAATTGGATATTTGGAAAAGTTTGAACTCATTAACAATTATTTGCCACATTATCTTCCTCCCTTGTTTGAACAACATGACGAGGCATACTCTCCACAGTTTGCGGTAGGTCCAGGTGGTAATATTTTGTGCATAATGGAAGATGAGATATCCAGCATAATAGCTCGTGCTCTTGCCATATCTGATGAACGCCGCCATTTGATAGATTTAAAATTTGAGAATGGAATGGATTATTCCAAGGGAGAGCATGCTAAAGCAATGGAGAAATCTTATAGTTTTCTGTCTGAAAGTTTTTTCAGCTCGTCACCATGGTCATCTACAGATTCTGAAGCAAGCTTGTCATCTCTGTCTTCATTTTCATCTGATGACTTTTCTGGTTATGATAGCTCATCTTTATTGTCCCCGATGCATCCAGAAATGACTGTGAACGGGGAAAGTGACTCTCAGAGGCAAATATTCAGTCACTGTTGTATATGACAATCAATTCTTTGCACTCGAAAAAAGTGTTGCCCATCCGAGCTTGCATATATTACTTCCTTAAGCCGCCGCTGCAAGAAGTGGAATGCTCAAGGTGGAAAGAGCAAGGCCTATTTTGCAAAGACGACGGATGACAGGTTCATCATAAAGCAAATCAAGAAAACAGAGTTCGAGTCATTTATTAAATTTGCCCCTGATTACTTTAAGCATGTTTACCATTCTCTGGACACTGGAAGCCAAACTTGCCTTGCCAAGATATTAGGAATCTATCAGGTAGTTATATCAAGAGCTCGAGTTTGATTTCGATTCATTTTCCTGCTTTTTTTTTCATGTGGACTCACTTGCCTGTTTCAGGTTAAGCAAATTAGGCATGGCAAAGAGGTAAAGATCGACTTGATGGTGATGGAAAATCTTCTCTTTGGTCACAATATTTCACGAATTTATGACCTCAAAGGTACTACTTTTTCGCGACGCGTCACTGACTCAAATGATCATGATACTGTTTACCTGGACCAAAATTATGTTGAGGACATGGGTTTTTCTCCAATCTATATTGGTGGAAGAACAAAGCATCTTTTGCAGCGTGCAATCTGGAATGACACAGCTTTCCTCACTGTAAGCATAAAGCACATCTTTGCCACAGTTACTGGCATGTTTTTTCAATGATAACATTTGTGAACATAATTATTGTACTTGCAGTCAGTGAATGTCATGGACTATTCTCTACTTGTGGGAGTGGACAAAGAGAAGCACGAACTTGTGTTTGGCATCATTGATTATCTGAGGCAATATACTTGGGACAAGCAACTGGAGACATGGGTGAAGACTTCTCTGGTAGTACCCAAGAATGTTTCACCAACTGTTATTTCCCCCAAGGAATACAAGAAAAGGTTTAGGAAGTTCATGGCGAAGTACTTCCTGTCAGTTCCAGACACATGGAGTCCTGATAATTCTTCTAGGCAATGCAAATCCCTTGGTCAGAGCAATCACAAGTTGGCGGAAGTCCAGAATGGTGATAACCTGCTTCAGCACCTAAATGAAACTGAGGGGTGTACCTAATCCTGTGCAGGACTTCCTGGCAGTTTTGTTGAAATCTATCCCATTGTTGTTTGGCTACTTTTCACTTTGTAAAATGGTGTACATAGGAGGACCTCACTGTTAATCTATCCAAAAGTTTGCGGTTTTTAGGCAAATTGTTGGGCAAGTGAGGTCCACAGGACGTGTACCTATACAAATGTTCATTGTTAATTTCACAATTATTATAGTGAAATTAAGAATTCATATGATCATTTTTTGGACGTACCACTTGTGTGACTGAAGCAGTCTATTCTTCTCTTATGACTAACTGTCCAAGATAGACATTTCCCACCTCTATTGAAATTAGGTCAATTTGAGTATTATGTTGTACCATGTACCCCCAGTGTACTTGCTGGGATCTGAAAGCGGCGCCGTATAAAAGCCTGCCCTCTGATCTTGTTGCACACAGCACAATACAGATTTTGTGTTTGATGGATCCTGTCCAGTTTCGGTATGCCCCCTTTCACTTCTTTTTGGTTCTGCACAATGTACAGCTTTTTCAGATCTCCTGGTATAGAACATATTGCAAGCTACTCTGTATTTTCTTTTATAAACCGAGTTCCATTGTTACTTAGAATGGGTAATTAAGTTTACTTGTTCTGTTTCTGGAATTTCACTCAATATGCATTTATGCCCTGAAACCATTTTTATACGCATTTATGCCTTTTTTTTTATTTTTCAGATATCTTCTCTGTAGATGAGGTTCTGCATCAGGCAGTACAGGCCTGGTGATGTGCCTATCTATGTGCTAATTTATTGCTATACAGGTATGCCTGGACCATTGATGAGGTAATTTTTTTCTGACAATTCATGACTGAGTACAAACTTCACTGATCAGTTCGGTACTTAATTATATGCTACTTTCCCATTCTTGAGCCAAAGCACAGTATCATCTAAGTTGGAGCTTGTATTATAATTTTTGCTTGACCAGATAACTGATACCAAGAACTTTTCTTCTGTTGGCTCAGCAGGTTGACTGAATGTTAACCTGACCTTTTTCTAATCAATCAGTATTTTGATTTTTCAGTTCAGTGTGAATTCATGATGAGCAGCTTATATTTTGGTCAAGCGATTCTGATTGCTGCTTTAAGAGGTGATCATTGTGTCTGTTTGAGGAAGAGATTAGATTTGGTGGGCTGATGAAGCTCAGCTTTTCCCACCAGAGGCAGAGCCCTAACCCAAAGTATGGAATATGGATTGCCCTGCTGCTTACCATGATATCGCTTGCTTCTGGCCCTGCAAGGCAGCTCAATCAATTTGGCATTGCAACCTTTGCCAGCAGTGGTTCTCTTCATCCGATTGAGGGCCAGAGGATGATTCTGGCTCAAAAGACGTTCACAAAGTGATCATTCTGTTCCAATTCCAGAAGGCTGTTCCTCATGATTATACAACCAAATGGTGACGGGGTCCAGATATCAAAGAGAAGCATCACAAGAAAAGAATCTCACAAAAGCGGCCACAAAGGTACCATCCCTCCCTTAGGTCGTTTGTTCATCTTCTCCGTTTTATTAAAACGACAACCATCCCTCCCTTAGGCCGTTTGTTCATCTTCTCTGTTTTATTAAAATGACTGGTCTTTTTTGTACCATTCACCATATTCTTGAGCTGGTGGGAAGCGACAATACGGTTCAATGGACGAAAGCATAAGCCTACCACAAAAAACAAAACGAACAAGCAAAAAAGAATAAGAACAGAAAAGTCTAGTTTCTTCTTCCTTTTTGTCTCCTATATATGTCCAACAAGTTGGCCACACCACCACAGTGCTTTCCCAGTTATAGAAAAGGGCAAAGAGTTGGTTTTCCTTTTTCCGAGGTCTGATTGGTGGCACTCGCGGATTCTCCTTTTCAGCATCAGCTGTGATATTATTACCATATAGATATAACTACATACTATAACTAAAAGGACGTCTAAGGGGGTGTTTGGTTCTTTAATCGCTCCTTAAAATTTATGTCACATCAAATATTTAGAGGCTAATAAGGAGCATTAAATATAAATTAATTACAAAACCAATTACATTGATGGAGGCTAATTTTCGAGACGAATTTTTTAAGCCTAATTAATCTATCATTAGCATATGTTTACTGTAGCACCACGTTGTCAAATCATGGACTAATTAGGCTTAAAAGATTCGTCTCGCAAATTAGTCGCAAGTTGTGCAATTAGTTTCGTAATTAGTCTATATTTAATACTCCATGCATGTGTCTAAACATTCGATGTGACGGAAATTTTAGGAGGAGGGGAAGGAACCAAACAGGCTCTAAATCTGAAGTATATTATGTTGAAAAAAATGCTAGAGATATGTTCTGGTTCTGATTCTGTGGCAGTACCGCCGTTGATTGGGAAGCATACAAAGAGGAGGAGGATTCTGCTGCTACATGCATGACTTAAGTATGGACACCCTACTAGACTGATTGCTAGCTTGCTAAGCTAGCTAGAGAGTAAACAGCACAGCACTGCACTGCACTGCACTTAACCAGAGAAGGAGAGGAGAGGAAAACAAATTAAACAAACAAACAAAAAGCACCTTTTCTTGGGTTGCCTAGATTTGTTAGCCTCTTGTTGGAGGAGTATCTACTAGTAGTACTAGGGTGGCATAGAATAGAAGAAGTGGAGCTGCCTGCTGAAACCGTTCTTCTGAACAACTCATCTTGTGATTGTGAAGTTTAATTTTGTTTCAGCTGATAATCTAAGGACGGGAGGAGCTAGCTAGCGATGGCTGCAAAGGTGGGAGAGCATCTTCCTGCCCTCGACGATCTCCTCGAAGAAGTCATCAAGCTCAGCGATGACGGCCTCGGCGCCTGATCGCAGCATCCCAACCCAGCCATTGATGATCTCGGCTCTCTGGCCGAGGCTGTCTCCGATGTCGTCGCCGTAGCCACCCATGGTGCCGACCCTGTCGAAGTCCTGCTTGAGGCCGTCGATGGCAGCCCTGGCCTGGCGGAACTCGTACATCATGATCCCGCCAGCGCTGCCGCCGCCGATGATGCATCCTTCCATCTCCTGGGCGACGCGCTGGCGCAGGCGGGCGACGGACGCGACGTAGCCGCCGCCCGAGGCACGGAGCTGCTGGTGGTGGGCGACGGCAGAGCAGCCGGCTGTGAGGTCGGGGAGGCAGGTGACGGTGCCGGAGATGAGGAGGACGAGGAGGAAGGAGGTGGCGTTGCGCAGCACGTAGAGGACGCCGCGGAAGCCGTTGAAGGCGTTGAGCTTGAACTCGAGCGGGGAGCGGTCGTCGAGCAGGAGCGAGGCCGGGTCGAGCCTGGCGTCGGCGAGCGCGCGGTTATCCTGGTGGAGCGCGACGGCGTGGCGCCTGGGCGCGGTGATGGCGCGCTGGAGGTGTCGCGCTGCTGCGGCGGCGTGGGATTGGGAGCCACTGGAGCCGGAGCCGTAGAGCCAGTCGCGGAGCGCGGGGGCGACGCGTGCGGCGGCGGCGCAGTAGGCGTCGAGCCCCGCGGCGCCCGCGCGGGCGATCTGGCAGGCGTCCCACAGGCGGGAGGTCTCGTCCATGTACTCGTCCAGCCAGCTCTCCCCCGGCGGCAGGTGGAGGCAATGCACCAGGTGGAGTAGCTGCGAGTGCAGCGACCGTAGCAGCGCCGCCGCCTGCTGGAGGAAGGCCGCCGATAGGCACGCGTGCGGGCTGCGCTGCAGCGCGTCCAGCCCGTGCGCCATGGAAGAGTAGAACCCGTTCATGCTGTTGATGTTGCTGTTGCTGGCTGGCCTTGCTCTGCTCTGCTCTGCTCAATGGTGGTGGTGGCGGCGGCGGTGGCTGTGCATGGACAGGTGGACACTGGTGGTGTGCGCTTGAGCCTGCCTCTGCCTGGACGCTGGGTTTGGGTTTTATAGGCAGGCAGGGGAGGGACTATGGACTATGGTAATGAGTAATGATGGGGTGTCTGTTGCGCAGGGGGAACGACGATGATGGATTCCATTTTGCTCCTGCTGCTGCACCAGTCTGGCTTGGACTTCTATTCTTCAAGTCATGGCTTCCATGCCAGTTGCCAGATGCCCACTGCTTCTGTTTGGGCCGTCGCCTCGCCCGTGAGCCTCCGTGCTTCGTGTTGGCCCCTGATCTTCCACAGGTGAGCCGACCGTTTGTCGGCGTTGCCGGCCACATGCTATGGCTAGAGGTAGAAGAAGAGGGAAGAACAGAGCGCACACACAGCACAAGCACCAGCGTTGGCCGGAGCTCTGCAGAGGAGATAACAAAATTGAATTCGCTCTCTTTATTGAGTTACAGTGGAAAACTATATATACAACTCTACCTATCTAATCTTAGTACACAGCCATGTGAGGCTGCCCTGTTGCTACAGTGACTAGATGTGACAGCATGGCTGAATTTGGCGCCTGCCCTTGCTGTGGCTACAGTGCAGTAGGGGAGCCTTTTCGACGCCTGTCCCTGCCGCGGCTACACTGCCGTGGCAGGGGAGCCCTTTCGGCGCCTGCCCTTGCCACGTGTTCAGAGGAGAGCAGCAGATTACTTAACAATTCTTTTTCTAATCCTGCTGCTAACCCTAGAACTTCCACCATGCCGATCATCTTCTTCTGCTCCATGAACCGAAGACGGTCGCGCGGCTTGGTGAGGACGTCTGCGAGTTGTCGACCAGTTTCGACAAATTCGATGACGATCTACCCTCCATCGACACAGTCCTTGAGTAAGTGGAACTTGACGTCGATGTGTTTGCTCCGGTCGTGGAGAACCGAATTCTTTGCGAGGGCGATGGCGGGCTAGTTGTCCACCATCAGTGCTGGTGGGTGAGCTTCTACACCGGTCAGCTCGTCCAGCAGCCAACGCAGCCACACAGCTTGGCACGCCGTTGTGGCCGTCGTCACGTACTCTGCCTCGCACGTGGACAGCGCCACCACCTTCTGTTTCAGCGACAGCCATGAGACTGGAACCGACCCGAGGAAGACGAGCACGCCAGAGGTGCTCCGTCATCCGTCGATGTCCTCCGCCATGTCTGCATCGCTGAACACAGTGAGCTATAGCCTACTTCCGTCGGTCTTGGGGAAGACGATCACCTAATCCACCATCCTCTTGACGTAGCGCAACAGCCGCTTCACCACAGCCCAGTGATCCTCTAGGGGATCCTCCATGAAACGGCTGACGTAGCCCACGGTGAACACAATGTCCGACCTCGTGTGAACTAGATAGTGTAGCCCGCCGACGATGCTCCGGTAGAGTGTTGCATCTACCTTCGCCGCGGTACTGGCCTTCGTCAACTTCAGCCGCTCCTCCATCGGAGTCACGCACGGCTTGCACTCAGCCATGCCGCGCCGCTCCAACAGCTTCAAGGCGTACGCGCTCTGACCGAGCGTGAGCGCCTTCTTCCCCTATCTCACCTCGATGCCGAGGTAGTAGGAGAGCGCGCCGAGATCGCTCATTCAAAAATGAGCCGCCATCTCGCGCTTAAAACTATCGATGTCCTCCGCACGCGCGCCGGTGATGATCAAGTCGTCCACATACACGCCGACGATGAGCTCCTCCTTCCCCCGTCACCACGTGTAGAGCGCGTGCTCAGTTGTGCACTGTGTGAACCCAAGCTCGCCCAGCGTGGCGTCTAGCTTGGCGTTCCACGCTCGCGGGGCCTGTCGCAGCCCGTAGAGTGCCTTGCGCAGTCAGAGCACCCTGTACTCCGCTCTCTTGACGGCGAAACCCGGAGGTTGCCTGACGAAGACCGTCTCCGCCAGCTCGCCGTTGACGAAAGCTGATTTTACGTCCAGGTGATGGACGCGCCAATCCTTCGCTGCTGCCAAGGCCAGCAGCAGTCGGATAGACTCCATCCGCGCTACCGGCGCAAAGACTTCCTCAAAGTCGATGTCCTCGCGCTGGACAAAGCCTCGGGCGACAAGGCGCACCTTGTGCTTGACAATGGCGCCACGCTCGTCCTGCTTGACCTTATACATCCACTTTAGGCCGATCGGACGGCATCCTAGAGGTGGATCGATGAGCTTCCAAGTCTCGTTTTTCTTGATCGCCTTCATCTCCTCCAGCATCGCCCGTTGCCAATTGCATCGCGCTCGGCCAGCGCGAACGTGGGTGGTTTCTCTACACTGATGAGAAAGCAGCTCTAGGTCATTGAGCAGCCGACCCGTCAGGCCTGAGGACCCTATGCCGCCGACGATGTCGTCCAACCTGCGGAACCGCACCTCCTCACCGTCGTGGAAGGCATCCACGAACTCGGTGATGTCGTTTGGAGGTGAGGCGAACTCGATCGGCGTCGATGGAGTCCCCTGTTCCACCGGAGTGGTCGGCACAACACTTGAAGTGCTCGGCACCCCGGCTGTAGTGCTCGACACTACTCCTGGACCGCTCATCACCACTCCTGGAGTGGTCGGCACCCCTCTCGGAGTGCTCGGCACCAGTCTTGGAGTGGTTGGCACCACTGCGGGACCGCTCGGCACTACTCTTGGAGTGCTCGGTACCTCTCCCAGAGTGCTTGGCACCGCCCCAGGAGTGCTCGGCTTTGTTGCTGGAGTGGTCGGCACCTTATCTCCAGCGTCTCCACAACCGTGGATGACCAAATGCTCGATGACGAAGGTGATGGTGAAGCCGTCAGCTTCCCCCGTGCTCGGACTGTTCCAGTCCCAGGTCGCCTTCTCGTCGACCACGACGTCGCGCAAGACAACCACCTTGCCTCCATGTGGATCGTAGAGCCGGTACGCCTTGGTACCTTCCGCGTAGCCCAGGAGCACCATTGGTGTGCTCCTGTCCTCCAGCTTGGTGAGGACCGGCTTCGTCTTCCTGACGTGGCCGATGCAGCCGAATATCCGAAGGACACGCTTGACTTACGCCCATACCAAGCTTCGAACGGCGCCTTGCCCTTCAGGGCCTTGGTGGGCGCGTGGTTGAGGATGAACACCGCCGTGGCCACCGCCTCACCCCAGAACCTTGTCGGCATGCTCTTGACCTTCATCATGGATCGAGCCATGCCGACCACCGTCTGGTTTCGCCGCTCCACCATGCCATTCTGCTGTGGCGAGTACGGCGTGGTGTGGTGTCGCGCCACACCCTGATCCGCGCAGTACGCAGCGAACTCCACCGAAGTGAATTCGCCGCCCCGATCAGTCTGCAGCACGCGCAGCTTCTTGCAGCACTCCGCCTCCACGCGCGCCTTGAACTTTTTGATCGCCTCAGCCGCCTCGTCCTTGCTTGTCAGGAGTTGTAGCCATATATAGAGACTGCAATCATCCACGAGCAGGAGGAAGTACCGCCGACCACCGTTTGTGGCTGGCGTGATTGGCCTGCAAAGATCGCCGTGGACGAGCTCGAGAGCGTCCGCCGCGCGATACTTGGCCGCATTTGGGAACGGCAACCTCCTCTGCTTCCCGGACAGGCAGCTGTCACACAGCTCGCCTCCATGCTTGATGTGGGGCAGCCCTTGGACCATCTTCTCCAGCTGACCGAGCGCGCCGAAGCTGAGATGGCTGAACCGGGCATGCCACAGCCATGGCTCCTCGGTGTGCCGTGCTGCCAGGCACACCGGCTGCTCCACCTTCAAGTCGAGGAGGTACAATCGATTACGTGAGCATTTTACCTTCGCGAGAAGACGTCGCTCCCAATCCTAAATCTTCAAGATCCCGCTCTCGATCAGTACCTCGCATCCGTGCTCGTCCAGCTAGTCAATGCTGACGATGCTTGAACGCAGCTGCAGGATGTAGTACACATCCGTCAGCGCGCGATGCTCACCGTTCTGGCACCTGAAGATGATGGCTCCGATACCACTTGTTGGCCTCTGGATCTTCCACACGGGTGAGCCGACTGCTCACTGGCGTTGCCGACTACACGCTATGGCTAAAGGTAGAAGAAGAAAGAAAGAATACAGCGCGCACACATCGCACAAGCACCAGCGTTGGCCGGAGCTCTGCAGAGGAGATAGTAAAACTGAACTCGTTCTCTTTACTGAGTTGCAGTGGGAAACTATATATATATATATATATATATATATATATATATACAACTCTACCCATCTAATCCTAGTACATAGCTATGTCAGGCTGCCATGCTGCTAATGTGACTAGATGTGACAGCAGGGCTGACTTTGACGCCTGCCCCTGCTATGCCTATAGTATTATAGGAGAGTCTTTCGACATCTATCCCTATGGCGCGTTCGTACATGGGAGCAGCAGGTTAGTTGACACTTCCTCCTAGTCAAGAACAAGTGATGGCATGCAGGATGAAGGAACAGAGCAGCCGTCCGGCATCGGAAAACCCAGCAGTAGCAGTAGCAGCTGCGATTCACGGCTGGCTGCGCCCTGCAACCCTGCATTTACGTATGGTCTGTGAGCTGTGCTGCCTCTCCTCTGTCTGCCCTTGACCCCCTGCCATGTTGGCGTCACAACTCACAAGGCCGGCCATGTTGGCTTTAGCTGGAGCCCGTACCATGGCCATGGCCTCCGTACGTACACTCCCACCACGACCAGCTGCAAAATACTCCGATCCTGCGGTACATACATGGTGCGCTTGTCACCGGCCAGCAAGTTGGTGTACCCATTAAAACTGCATTATTGTATATGCGTCTTCTTCGTTTCAAAAATTATTGAGCGTCTAGCCTAGTGTATGTAAAAACATCCCCTTCCACGCGAGATTATTTAGACGTCATAAAAAAGAACCAGGGTCACATCAAACTACTTCTCTGAAACAGGGGCGGATCTGGCACCGGTCAGTCGGGGCTCAAGCCCTCGCTACCACCGACGGAAGTATGGAGCATCTCTCAAGTCTCCGATACAAGTCAGTAGTCATTGGAGTTTAGAAGAATGAGCTAAATAAACATCTTCGTATCGACTTATTCGCTCGTATCTGACTTATAATTCATAGCTTGAACAGTATTTTTCTCTCACACCAAACCAGCCGGCAGTACTTTCAGTCATGGCTTATAAACCAATTCAACCGAAACAAACAGGCTGAAGGTTGATAGGAGGTTCATAGCTGGTTCTGATACTGTAACGACAGTGTATATGGGCTCGTTAGAACTTCGTTACATAAAAGAGCTTCTTCATTAAAAAAAAACAGTGACGGGCACACCATCAAATATAGTACACTTGTAAAATAGTGTTAGCAGCACTAGTGATGATTAGCAAGAATTGATAGACTTGACAGGATCCACGAGCCATAGATCTAGCATGTATAATGATATTTGGGATAAATAGCAAGTCCTAGAAAATGAACTAGTACGTGATTTACAGATAGAGGGAGAGAGAGAGGGGATGCAAAGGTGCAAACCATCGGCAGCCTTCGTAGAAGACGAGCTAGCCATGGGGTTGCTTGTCGGTGGCGGCGGTGGCAGGTGGCGAAGCTTCCCGTCGCTGGCAGCGCCCCCTTTCTAGATCGGCTAGGTTTAGGATGTCGGTGGGGTGTCTGCCGACTCAGGTGAACCTCGTCCCTTGTGCCCCGGCTCCCACCTTCCTTTTTATAGCATCGTACGACGAGAGCCCACCAACCATGGAGCGGTTGGGCGCTCCTGATCAGGACGCGGATCTAAGGGCTCAATTGACCGATTGATGGAGATCAATCTAATAAGAATGTCTGTTTCCAATACTACCGAGAGGAGGAGAAGGATGAGAAGGAAGGAAGGACAGGGTTTTAAACGCGGGCAGGGAGTACGAGAGATTTGTCTTTGGGGAGAGAGGCCACAGGCCCGGTCTCTACTCTCTAGGGGGCTGGGTAGTAGAGGAGGAGAGTATATTCAGGGAATCAAGTCCCCATGGCATAAGGCAAAATGGGCATCAGTTTGAGGCATGGCGTCGACACTTGGTTGGCTGCGTCACTGCAACCGGAATGATGGGTTTCCTTGTACCCGTACAAATCTCTCTGGCCGCTACAACGCAAACCGCCTTTTGAGGCAGCCAGCAGGCACAGACAGCCTCTCCTCTCACCCGGGCCGGGGACCGGGGCTCTCCCCATCCCCAAGAACCGTCAACCCAACCAACCCAGCAATCATGCCTCCTAGCTCCTTGTTACAAGTTCCTATGGACTTATGTTAATACCCTATTGCTGTCTAGGCGCTCGTGGGGTTTAGGAGAACGAGAGGGTGATTATGTTACTAGGATTTGCATTGATTGGGGAAACCGTACCAATGCAAAGAGCTAGCATGTTGTACGTGCTACCTTATGTTATTGTTTGCCTTTGCCTTTGCCTTTGGCCCTCCCAAACCCATCCCATGATAAACAAAGTATTCTCTCTAATCGCAAATATATATCTTGCACACTACATCTACCGCCATGTTCGAGACGCGACGATTTTTTACTTCAGTCCTGTATTTTTGTCTGTTAAATTGAACTTAAAATTTCTTTATGATTCTCGTGAAATAATCAATACGTTCCAAATAGACCCTAATAAGGCTCTATTATTTGGTGCATCTCCAACTTCGAGATCGGTTCTAGAAAGAAAATAGATCAACCAAACACCTAGGTGTACCCACAGGTCCAGTCTTGGATATAGCATCACAATATAATATTGGGAATTGCCTTAATTAGGACATCAACACGGGGTCTTCAATGCCGCACTTTGACTAATAATATCTGTCTAATAATTCTTTTAATATAGAGTTATATACTATAAGAATGCATTCTATTGATGAATATACATCGACACAATCTTCAATACTGCACTTTGACAAATAATTTCTATAAGAATATGTTGCTTCAAATAGAAAAGGATATATATTACTCCATGAAAGTATGTTCCATGATAAACAAAGATATATATAAACATCGTCATGTTATCGATTTATAAAATTCTTTAGCCACTAATTGTCAAAACTATCACCTTATATACTTTTTTGGCCATTAATGGTCAAAACTAAAAAAAATAACTTAGGACAAAGCTAAGTGGACTTACATTTAGGATTAGAGAAAAGTATAATATATATAATGCAACTTGCTTCCCTTCATTTGGGTTTACTTGCCACTGACAATTCTAAATACCATAACAACTATGATAACATTTTTTAACTTAAAATTTATATAGTTCAAAATAATATCTAGTATTAGCGCGATGAATCATATAATAAGAAAATTTCAAGCATCTAAAAATTTTATGTAGAAAAAGGGCATGGCCAAACATGCTATATTAAAAATATGGTGACAAGTACACTCAACATAGGACAAAAGTACCCTCCCTCTGATGGCTAGAAGCAGTACTAATTAAGCAAAGCTGATCAATAGATGGATAGTCATGTTTAAATATATGAATTGTTACCTGCATAGCATCAGTAATGCCGAGACTGACTGGACCAGACCGGAATACTACAACAAACAGACTAGTCCACTGTAGGACATGCATGATGCATGCGTCGTTGGAACAGCTTCAATTCACGTAGTAGTCCCTCTGTGCGGGAAATTAGGATACAGCTACGGATTATGTGCCACACAAAGTTATTCGTTTGACCAAGTTTCTAATGAATAGTATTCATAGTTATGGCTTTAAATTAATTTATTAAAAAAATACATTTCGTAATTAAACTAATAGTATTTGTCTAATATTATAAATATTTATAGTTTTTTTTATCTACGATTGATCAAACTTAATATACTAAAATATAATAGTGTGCTAGAATTACACTCTTTGTTGTTGGACGGAGGTAGTATATATAATAATACTCCTGCGTGGCCGTGGTTGACCGGTAGGCTCCACGCTACTCATCATGCCCGGCCGGACCCCGGATGATATGCATATGCATCACAGCATCCATTAATTCCTTGCCTTGCATTGTGTGTCCTCTCTCCTACACATCTCCTGGATGATCGTCTAGCTTTAATGACTATAAATAAATTTGTAAGTGTAGAGAGGCTTAGGAAGGACTCCATACTTCCCCGACGGACAACCCCTGACACACAGTAATTTATTTGCATGTACACACTGGCAGAAATACATGAATTTGATCTTTTGGTGCATATATGTGAGTCCAGAGTAAGTACAACTCTGCCAACCCGCACCCCCCTCCCCAACCAAAAAAAAAAAATTGTATCATTCTAGCTATGAAGTCCAGATTCATAGCTAGAACGATTTTTTGGGGGAGAAGGGTGTAAGTAGTAGATAGATATTCGATCTGGGAACAGCTGGGCATTGATTCGCGTAGTACTGGAATATGATGCTGTCACACGGCGGTTTGTTCCATGTTCTCCCAACATTTTGGCCGTTGCATAACTTCCATGTCGATCGATATCTCTCTGCTGTTTCGAATTAAAGCAGGTGGTGTTGTTGCTGCCACACCGAAGGAAGGAGCTCAAAACATGTGCATGCATGTTGAGTCCAAGTTAGTATGGTTGGTGGATGCATCAAAGAACCAGCATGCACATCCACACACTAGTTGTGTGTTGGCAGCCTCATCAAGCAAATACAACTACGTTCTACCACCAAGTGTAGTGTTAAGAACACATGGCAAAAAAAAAAAAACACGAGTATAATGATATGACATGTTAGGCCTGTTGTTCTATGTGTGCGTAGGTCGGCTCGGCTGGCTCTTATTGAGCCTTGACTACTGAAGCAAAGTTTTGGGGTCGATGGTTGCCTGCTGTCTACACACACTAGCAGCATGCATGCATATACAGTATACAGCTTTGGTGTGGTAGAAGGCTGCAGCATCAATGCAAGTGGGTGATGAGATACTGCTATGATACGGTACTCTTGTACTCCCCCGTTCGGGAAAGAATACAATTCTAACACGGTGTCATGGTTTTATATCTTAAGTTCGACTAATTATAGATTAAAAAAATATCAATATTTATGGTATCGAATAAATATCATTAGATTAATTATGAAATATATTTTTTATAATAAATTATTTTGGATCCATAAATGTGAATAGTATTTACTAAAAATTTGATCAAACATAAACTACTTTTGCTGACACGTGATACTACATATAGTTGTATTCTTTTTTATGGAGTGAGGGAGGGAGTACTCCGTAGTCCAGCTGCAATAGTACCGCCATGGCATGGATGATGGATGCAACGGAACAGAGTCGCTAGCTCTAGCTGTAGCTGGCCATGCATGCATGCATAAGGCTGCCTGCACTGCCATTAGGACGGTAGAGGAGGAGTATCGATTGCATACATGATGGATATGATCGATCGATTGCATACATGATGGTCATACTCTCTCGGTACGATCGATCAAGTAGTACAGTAATCCCTCCACCTCTATAAATGAATGTAATTCTCGTTTTTCGAGAAGTCAAATAACTTAAACTTTGACTAAATTTATTCTTTTTAAAAAAAAAAGTCACTAACATTCGTGATACAAAATAAGTATCATTAAATTCGTTATAGGATATATTTTTATAATAAATTTGTTTGAAGACATAAACATTAATATCATTTCCTATAAATTAGGTCAAACTTGAACTAGTTTGGCCGACACGAATCCCATTCTTCGCTGGACGAATAGAGAGTATATGGTCGACGACGAGACGACAGACGACGACGGAGCTGAGCGAGTCCCTCTTCACTATCTGAGTCGTATCGTATCATTGATCGTCCAGCGCAGTAGTCTCCCCTTTGGTTTTGCATTGCTATAGGGAGTAGTATGTGACCTAGGGTAGGTTTGCGGGGAAACTCATGATGCGTGCCTCTGCAGAGCTGCTACACGTACGTACGTACTTTGCAATCGATCGATGGATCGATATAGGAGTATACGACTGCATTTCATGAATAATGATGATCCATGCTAGCTGCTGCGTCCGTCAATCAAGATCATCATATCGGCAGCTAACCTTGCAAATTACAAGGACTACTGCATTTGCATGCTGTGATTGCTGACAGAGCGGCGCACTCTATGACCGGTTTGATTTGTTAGTCCACCACCGCACCGGTCGGTTGCTAAAAAAATATGTGTTCAGCACGATTTTATTTTTGACTCAAGCTTTGTTCAAAACAACTTTATTTTTTTTTTAGTACGGAGGGAGTATATATTATAGGTTTCGTACCATGTCAGGGGGTGCCAGCCCCCCCCCCCCCCCCCTATCATTGGCTAGCGAGAACTAGGAAATAGAGGAAGACAACATTTCGAGACTAATTAAAGAAGCTGTCTTTTTTAACCAAAACCTATATTTGTATCACTATCAAAAGATATAAAGAGACTTTTGGAGTTGCTCTAAGATCTCCTCCAAAACTTTCTACAACCCTAGAAAGATCTATAGTTGACTAGTTGTCGATCTATTGGCTGCTAAGGTAATATGTCTTTAGTTTGATTTAAGCGTAAGTCACGTTTTTCAAATACTCTATCAGAATAACATTCAAAATCGACGTAGTAAGATGAGTTTTTAAATTTTACACGTGTATCCGTGTCACACAAGCGCTCGTGGCCTAATGGATAAGGCATTTGACTTCTAATCAAAGGATTGTGGGTTCGAGTCCCACCGAGCGTGTAGTTTTTTTGGTCCTCTGCTTCTAACGCCCTCACCCTACTCTGTTTCTTCCAAATTCGTACGGAAGCTTAGTTTTTTTATAGATCTTTTAGGTTTTTTTGGTCCTCTGCTTCTAACGCCCTCACCCTGCTCTGTTTGTTCCAAATTCGTACGGAAGCTTAGTTTTTTTATAGATCTTTTTTTTGTCGTCTGCTTGTAACGCCCTCACCCTTTAGCTTAGTTTTTTGAATCCGTACATAAACAAATTTGTAAGGAACTCATTCTTTTTTCCTTTTTTTTTGTTTTTTGCCTTCTATCTAATTCTGACGAGAACACGGCTACATATGATTCGACGAAGACATATCATTCCAAAGCAACAGACAGACCACACTCCTTATCAGAATCTGGCTCACTGGCTGACAACAAAACCATTGAGGCTGGAGCTGGAAAGACGGTAAAGATGAAATCGACAGCGACAGTAGTTGCAGCAGCAGCGACATTGACAATACCAAAATCTGGGTGACCAAATTTATCATCATCATCAATCAATGCAAACTCAAAGAGAGAGAGAGAGAGAGAGAGAGAAAAGATGCTAGTATGTGTATGAGCAAAAAGAATTGGCAACTACACCAACTCGGCTTCCATCCATTTGTCTAACAACTCAACTATTCGGTAGGAGCCCGTCCTGTCATCTCTGATGATCGATGGATTCTGAAACGGCTAGCTGTTAGCTCGATCAGATATTCAGATCAGATGTATATATCTTGTTGGTTTATTCCTTTCCTTTCTCTATTACTAATATTAATATCACCGACGATATGATATGACCAAGAAGAAGAGCTGCGGCAGCATCTCCATGCAGCAGCAGGAGCAGCAGCTATATCTTGTCGCCTTGCTTCTCGGCGGTGAGCGGCAGCATCTCCAATCGGCCTCTAGGCGTGCGCGGCCCCCCGCCGCCAGTTGCCACGGTGGCCTGATGCTGCGAGATGAGGTGCCTGACGTAGCCGTAGAAGGTGCAGCCGACGAGCGTGACAGCGCAGCCGACGGCGTTCATGGCCGAGATGGGGTTCCGGAAGATCATCCACGACACCAGCACCGCCACGGCCACCTTGAGGTTGCCGGCCACATTGAACGTCACGGCCGTCGTCGAGTGGATCACGTAGAAGATGGAGAAGTTGAGGCAGAAGGCCAGCACCCCCGACGTGACGATGATCGCCAGCGCTGGCCCCACCGACTCGTACGTGTAGAGCCAGCTCACCACGCCGCTGCCCTCCAGCACCATGGCCGGCACTGACAGGATCATCGTCGCAAAGGGAGCCATGTAGTACACCGTGTTGATGCTGCACACACAGTCACACACACATACAAAAACATATTAACCTTCTGTTCTATCCATGGAAACTCAATCAAGCAGTAAATGTAAATCAAGATCACATCTTTTACTATTACAGTAATCTACACTATACCTGTCGAATTTGTATCCATGGAGCAGTGACTCTGCCAAAATGGTCTTTGTGGATGTGGCCAGGCAGCCCACCATGGCGGCGCAGAAGCCAAACGTGTTGAAGCTTAGCTCCGTTACAGAAGTCAGGAGAATGCCTCCCACTATAGGGACCAAAGAAGCCCAGATGCGCCATTCGAAGTATTTCCTCCACACCAACCACTGAAGAATCACTGCATCTCGTCTCAATGGAGGAGAAGAGATTGCATTGGTCAGAAATTATCATCATTCTGCAGGAATTGCAGAACAGGAAAATATAGGATGACAAGATAGATCATTGTAAAAGAAACTAACCTGTCGTTGCAGGAGTGAAAGACTTTATGGTCTGCATGAAGGAGACTGGGATGTACCGCAGGCTCACATTCCCCAGCACAATGTTTATGCAGAACACAAATGACATTGGGAATATCCTTCTCCATCGATCCTCAGAGTCAACCTCGATCAGCGGCTTTGTTTTTAGAACTTTGATTGCGATGTAGGCTCCGATAGAAGAGCATATGAAGTGGACCCACGACACCGTCAGAGGGAACTTGAACTCCAGTTTCTGCAAAATTTGGCCTCAACATCGTCAAGTCCATGCCTTTGTGCCAAGCAAGCGGCAATGGCAATGGCAACTACTAGTGTCATTAACTGTCCCTTTCCAACATCAGAGCAACAAAAGATAACTCAAATCAAATAAATGGAAAGGGAGAAACAGAAAGCTTCTTCTTTAAGGATCTCTCTGACAGAGAGCACATGTTAGCAGAGGAGTTTCTTAAAGAACACAACAAGCAGATTTCTACTTTCTAGGCATATATATATTTACAATTGTGCTAGTTCACATGACAAATCATCTCATAAATACAGAATCAATTAATCCATCTCATTACCAAGCCAGCATGTCAAGTCAAGAAATAAGCAAAATATTTCAAGAGAGCTCCTCCTCAAGAAACAGTCTCGGAAATTAGAAGCTTGAAGGGAAATGTTAAGGCTGCCAAAGTCAAAGATTATCCTAGACGGTGACACTCCATCAAATCCAGAGTCAGCGTGACAGAATAAGAACCTTGCTGCTCATTCCAACAACTTTAAGTAAACCACAATCTTGAGGAACATGTACGGTTGCAAACTATAGTACATACTAATATACTATATACCTACCTCTGGTCTAAGAAATTGGATAACTGCACAAAGGTGCAATCTGGATGCTTTTGTTAACCCTGCATCCATTTTCATTTTGCCTTCTGTTTTTTGTTTATGATGGGAAAAATGGCAGGATATACATAAAGGTCACAAGGTTAGTGCTATGGTTTTCACTTTTCAGAAATTCGAATGCACAAATGTTGTTTCTAGGACTACCATAATTACAATTAAATCTGGAGAGTGGACGCCAAACTTGTGTTCTTGATTGAGGAAAGCTTTTTCAACTGTACCATATGCTAGAATGGTTGTCAACAAGAAAAAGGGCCCTCATTTGGATTTGGGCCATGTTCCCAGCACGGCGTTTACATTCTGTCACTCTCAGTTAACTCTGAAATTCATCAAGACTGTTAACTCTGAAATTTATCAGGACAGTCCCTTAATTGTCCATTCCCAATCGGAAAACCCTACTGTTCTCCATCATTAACATCCACCAGTTGAAGTAATTCTCAGACAAACAAAAAGATGATTCCTTATAGTTTCTGCCAAAACACTAGACAAGACGACATCATCATGGGCGATTAATCTGCACCCATGGAACGATGGGAGGAAGACGAAAACTAAAAAGAGGCAAAATCTCTGGTACGAAAGGCGCAACCTTTCGTCCTGTACACACGGATCCACCCCTAAATTCCATTGAATTTAACACAACTATGTACACGATCATCTCTGGGAATTGAATTGAAACAAACAAACAAAACTGATGAGGAAAGAAAACCCAAGAGGAAGGGATGGTGGGCGTGACGGACCTGGAAGATCCACTTGTTGATGATGATGACGGTGACGTTGAATCCCCACCACTGGAGGATGGCGAGCACCGCGCGGATGGTGGCGGCGTTCCCCATCTTGGCGTCCTCCATGGGAAGAGAAAAGGGGAACGCCCGAGCCCAGCCGGCCGCCGAAGCAGGCAGGGAGGGATCGGAGGAAGGAGACAAGTGAAACCGGCCGGCGTTCCTCTTCTCTTCTCTTCTCTTATCTTCTCTTGGCGTATATAATAATTATATATTTAGTATGTATTAATTAATCGATCAATCCGATATGAGAAACTGCTCCGCCCAGTGATCCAACCATCCATTAACCACAAAGGCTCTTCTCTTTTCTTGTATCTATCTAGGGTCCGAGCAGGCAAGATCGAGGTGGCTTAGAATAGAAGGTATAGATGGATAGGAGGCGACATGAGGAGGAAGAAGAAGGCAAGAGGAGAGCGGAGGGAGGCGGAAGACGAGTTGAAAGGGGCCGGGGGAGGAGGCGAGGGGATATTCTGTTGCTTCCTTTGGTTTGGTTTTAGGTTGGGAATTCAGTTGGCGTGATGATGCGATTAATTTTCGATTTCTCAATTCTCCGTCAACTGATGATGTGAGGCGACAAAAGTCGAAGGTGGTGCAAGTGCAGAGAGTTGCCTGTTGCCACGCGTTACGTGTGCCTTCTCTGCCCTCTTCTGTCCCCCTTTGCCTTTGTGAAATTTTCGTATTTTGGACTCTTTTAAAAACAATTTTTAGAAAAATACCAACGTCAAAATATTTTTTGAAAATAGACCATTTTTAGGCGTCTTAGCACATGACGCCGAGATATGAGGCTCGGCGTCGTGTCACTCGACGCCGAGGTATTGCCACGTCACGGACGACCGGGGTCGTCGTCGACACGTTGGCGCGTGGGTCCGAGACGTCGGCGTCGTGTCAGCCGACGCCAAGTACCCAACCTCGGCGCGGTCTGACTGTGCGCCGAGATCTGGCCACATCCGGAGCGCGGCCCAGGCGGCCCAACAAAGCACGGTGGCCCAGCAACTCGGCGTTGGGTCACTTAACGCCGAGCCTCCAGACCTCGGCGTGATACGACTCAACGCCGAGGTCTGGACCCTTTAAGCCGAGGCCCCCTTCTTCTTCTTCCCTCCCTTCCTTCATTCCCCCACGACTCTCAAATCCCCCACGGCCCCCACGAAACTCTAACCTCCAAAATCGACCCCCGGTGCCCGGATCTTGTCTCCCGAAGCTTCCTCGAGGTAATGGTCCCTCCCCTCCTCCATTCTATCCGCGTAGATGTGCTTACATTGTCCCTAATCATGTGGAATCATGGTTGTTTGGTGATTTGGTATATTTGTGTTTGCATTTGCAAAATGCATGGCTTAGGATAATTGAGTGCATTGTTGTTTAACTGTTTTATGTGATGAACATGTTAGGTTAGTTTGGTTTCTAGTTATTTTGGTCATTAGGGTTATTTGTTTATTGTAGGTGTCATTAGGGTTAGTTATTTGTTGGTCATTAGGGTTACTATGTATTTTATTTATTTGTTGGTCATTACATTTCAATTTGTTATGACCAAGGCGTTTTGTCAAGGTACTCCTCTTTCCCCTCTTTCAATTCATCCATTTAGATTCGTTTGTTTTTAAACTTGGCATTATAGGTTTGGTTCATGTTCATGTCATTCGTGCATAGTATGGTGGTTCAAATGATTGAATGACCCAAATGTATGGTTGTTGATGTTGTTGTTGTTGTATATGTTATGGTTTATAATCATTGAGTTAAATTTTGTGTTTGTTGGGATTCAAATTTGTTTAGGGTTTGTAATGAAAAGCTTATTTGGGAGGTATGGTGATGTAGTGTTAGTACCTTTACATTCGTTGCAAGGTACTTTGGATTGATTTTTTTTTTCTACGTAATGTTAGGATGCCAAGGCGTGGTAAAGCTCGTATTCCAAGGTAATCCTAATGTTTATTCATTATCTGTGCAACAAATAGAAAACCCTAGGTTTAGGTTTGGTTCTCCGTTAATATGACTAAATTCTTTCAATTGTAGCTATGGTCGTCAGAGGGCAAATTCCTACGACCTAAAGCCTCTCCCTGAAGGTGTTCCTCGACCAATGTGCTTTTGTGGTGATCCTTGCAAGGTAGACATCTCTGAAGATGAGGAAACATATAGACAGAGGTACTAGATGTGTCCCAATTATGCATGGGAACCTACAAAGCAACAACGCCGTGCATCATTTGTGAGGAATTTTTATTGTGTTAATTAATTTTCTTGTGATATTAAGTATTGCTTATTTATTTGTTTTGTAACAATTTGTTTTTCTTGCAGACCGTTCCACCACTGTGACTTTGAGCAAAGCGATTGGATTGACCTTGAGATCAAGGAGTCGGACAAGCGGCGTCTAGAAGGCTGAAGGAGTGGGATGCGGAGGTTAAGGAGAGGTTTGAGCAGAGACGCCTTGATGGAGGCTATAGAAAAGGAGCATAAGGAAGAGGAGGAAATGAGGCGTGTTCTTTGCGTCTGAGGCGGAGAGGAGAAGAAGCTTGGCGTGTGCGCCGAGCGAAGGCAGCGATGGAGGAGAATCCCGATGCCGAGAGGAAGGGAAAGTGGCCTCGTTGCACTCAAGAGGTATTTGGTTCATTCACGAAGCGATGTCGTGTAGCCCTGGACTTTTTTACTATGTTGTAATGCACTCGCTTTTATTTTGATGAACTTATTCCCTAGACTTTTTTATTATGTTGTAATGCACTATGATTTTTATTTCAGATGGTCTTATGCCCCACATTTTCGTTAACTATCCTAAGGCTGTAGTGGTACTGTTTGTATCCTTTGAAAAGACTACTTGTGTTGTTGCGATCCTTTGAAAGGGCTACAAGTCTATTTGAAAACTCACTGAAAAGCCTAGATTCGTTTACTGTTGTATCCGTATACGCAATGAATTAATATCAGAGTGATGTACTGCATTTAGATGAAGTGACAAAACACAGGTGTAGCATTTTCAGATGAAATGACCGGTCATGGTTGTAGGCTTTTCGGATGAAGCATCTAGCCTTCTTGATTCAATAAATGAGTACGCACACATGTTTTTTGTCAAGTAGCATTCATGGTGAACCTGCCTTCATCTCTATATATAGTGCTCCATGTCTTGCTCCACATCCACACAACTTGTTTTCTGGTTTAGTTTTAGCAAATGTCGAGCGGAGGTTCCTCGAGTGGAAAGGGTTTCGGCGGAGGGAGAGGAAAGGGGGTGAGGAAGGGGCCTCCGATTGTGTGGGAGGGTTTTCAGGTCCTGATTCTTTTGAAGAACCAATAGAGGAATTTCCTTTGGAGAGGAAGAGTGACTTCACCGTGAGAGACCTCTTAGATCATCTGAGAAGCGCATTGAAGATTGGCCAAAATGCATACGGTTTGGATTGCGTTGTGCGAGATGTACAACGACTCGTAATGATGGAGGCCGTCGTTTCTTCCGATGCCCATGAGGATTTGTATTGCCTTTGAACTCTCTCCTTTTTAGATTTGCATTTAATTTCTAGTAGTACTTATTGGTAGATGGGTTTTCAGGATTCAAGCTGTCCAGATAACTGTGGCTTCACTAGATGGGTCGACCCTCCTCCTATCTATCCCCATCAACGATTACATCACATATCTCTGAGGACACATCTTTGACCTAGAGTATGGCCACGAAGTGGTAATGTGAGGACAAGTCGGACGACGACAACAAGCAATGATGCAGAGGAGGCACTATGCAATAATCCGTATTGCGAGTGCCCGTACCATAAGAAGGACGGACCTCCTTCTCCACCGCCACCGCCACCACCACCGCCTCCGTCAACTGGAGGATACTATGGGGAAGGCGCAACTTAGTTCAATATGTGGGAGCATTATTAGGACCAACATTTGTTAGTCAATCCGAATATGGAATGCTTGTATGAGTTGTTCTTTTCAATCTCGTAAGGCATGCTAGGTTTAGTTTGCAACATGCCCTTGTTAGTTTTTATGTGAGTGTGTACCCTTTGCAATGTCTGTATCACTTATTTCTTTCAATCCCCTAAGGCATGCTAGGTTTAGTTTGCGACATGCCATTGTTACTTTTGATGTGAGTGTAATCGTTGTGCCTCCGCTATTTCATAAATTGCAGTTTACCTACCTCTAAGTTTCATGTACTATGGTTGATTCCCAAACTGAAAAAAAGATTTGAGTCTCTCTAAAAATAGGGGATTGAAATCGAACCAACAATCGGTTTTTCCTGCAGGAACAAACATACAAACATAAATATAACTTGTCTACTCTTATTAGTATAACTCGTGTTAGTCGAAGAGGAATCGTTGAGAAAGATTTTTCATTTGAATCATGCAAATAGGATCGCAACATATACCAAATGGTTTGGGTTTTGTTGGGCTGAGGCTCGGCGTTGAGTCGGCCCACGCCGACCCTAGGGTTTGGCTCGGCCGTGGGTGAGGTGTGCTGAGGCTCGGCGTTGAGTCGTCCCACACCGACCCTAGGGTTTGGCTCGGCCGTTTGCGAGTTGGGCTGAGGCTCGGCGTCGAGTCGGCCCACGCCAAACCTAGGGTTTGGCAACGGCCGTGGCCCGGTTTGGGCCGAACCTCGGCGCTTCAATGCAAGGGTTTCCAGTATGTACCAGGGGTCGGCGTGAAATGACTAAACGCTGAGGTTGGGCACCTCAGCGCTTTGGTGAATTGTTTTCCAGTATGTACCAGGGGTCGGCGTCAAATGACTAAACGCCGAGCCCCTGGGTTCACCAAAATATACCATCTCTTCTTTGATTTGCTTCACTATTTCCCACTACTCTAATCAGCCGACGATGACCTTGTGCCAACAACGGACCTGAGCTCGCTAGCTCCCCGACTCTCCTAAGTCGCTTCGTCCCCTTTGCGTGCTTGCCATGTCACCGTGGATCCAACAGAGGTTGATCGTAACATGGAGGATGGGGATGATGACACCCCTTCTTCCTTGTGAGTTGCGACGGAGGCCCTTAATAATTTGGAAAAATGAAACATGGCGGCGTTCCACACATTCACATAACACATGACCACACCAAGCTGCACACATTCATTCAACATCCCGTACATACATAAGGTCCAACACATTAAGCATCCAACATAGTCCAACACATTCAACATCCAACATAGTCCATACATATGCTTCATCAATCAACAAACATAGTCCAAACATAGTACAAGGTCCAATGCATACATAGTCCATGCACAAAATAAAGCATATGAAGTCTTTGGATCTTTTATCGCTCCTTGTACCTTAACGTGGACGGCGAAGCGTAACGCTTTCCCCTCCCAAGCGGATAGGTACAGGTGTACACATCCACTAGTCTGAAGCGGCCCTATGTGGACGCCCGAACCGGAGGGCCTTGAGTTCCTTGGGGTGCATCTCCAAGCTGGGACATGCCAATCTCATCATACTCATGATCATAGTACTCTCCACGTCCTTCATCATCTTCATCATCATAATGACCATGTCCTTGACCACCCCCTCTGCGATGAGTTCTTTGCACCATGTGAAGAAGAAGTCCACGCCACCATGTGCACCATGTGAAGATGAAGTCCCTCCAACATGTGCGAGAGAAGGTCCGGCACCAAGGTTGTTGTGGGGACCTGCCACATCCGGGAACGTCTACATCCAAGGCGTGCGCAGCTACCTTTCGTAGGCGATGCATGGCACGCTGCATTTTGAAAGCACTATTAGTAAGTGGGGTTGGTCATAAAACTATATAAAGATGTAACATCAAGCTGAATGAGAGAGAGACTACTGAATGTCTTTTGTCGTAACATGGAGGCCTCATCGGGGATCGCCATACAGGGAATCATCAATGCCCTTCCTTGGTCGGCCTTTGTCCTCATTATCTCCATGCTCTATGCAACAAAAACAATAATTTAAGTCTCCATCACAGTAAAGACCTCAGAGATTGAAATAGTTGTATCACTTACAGCTCTGGCTAATGCAGGGGCGATCTCAACTTGCCTGCCTTCTCGGGTAGCTTGGTCATATGGGTTGTTGCCCTCATCCTCGCTCGCAATGTCAGCAATGTCTTGCTCCGTCCAAGCGGGCCTCAATTGAAGCCTTGTTCGTTGACCAAACCAAACAAGGTAATCATGGAATGCCTTGTCACGATGGACGGCGTGGATGCCCATGTTGTTCTGCTCCATCAACATCCACTCATCAATGTAGCGCTGATGCTCCAGCTGCCAGTTGGTGATCTTCTTATTTTTTTGTCTGTTGAACCTGCAAATTTTACAACAAATCGGCAATATGAAGGCCTACGCAATGATTCTTTCATGTGAAATGAACAAAATATTGTATGTTACGTACTTGTGGAGCTGCCAACCGGTGGAGAAATCATCCAGGCGGAGAAGGCTGCATGACCTACCAAACTGCCGTGTATACTACGGTGAGGGGAGATGGTACTCCACTTTGCATAGAAACAAATAAGGGGGTCCTCATCGTCCGGAGACGTCCTCAAATACGCCATGCACAAGGCACTCAAGTTGAGATCCGTTACTTGCCTCCGCCGATATGGGCTCCATTGAACTCATACACAACGTCGTCATCAACTAGTCGACACTCAATTTGTGCACATATCCTCGATTAGGGCAAAAGGGTGGGAAACTTACATGTTGTGGCAAAAGGGTGTCCAGCTCGTTGGTGAAGCTGATGTACGCGTGGCGTGACACGTGGTATGTTCCGTGGGCTCGCTTCGTAGAGGTGTGCCACGGTAGGGGCATTCTAGCTGCGTCTCCTTGAGGAAACCAAGGTTGTGGGGATCAAGGCGATGCGGTCTCCCAACTGGAAGCCTCTCCCACATCCAAATCTGCAAAAAAGAGTGGAAACATGAATGTTAATCACTTTTGTTAAGAAAAACATTGAATTGTAGTGGAAACTTGTACAACTTTGCTTTATTTACGCAGCAAAGTGTGATGCACCCGACGACATTGTAGCGCGTGCGCAAGGCCCGGGACGGCGGCAAGCCTCATAAAGTCGACGGTCTGAGGAAGGCAAGTATAGCCGAGCCCCAACTCCTATTGCGGTATCCTCCCAGTTCAAAAGGCACGGGATGTACATCCAGGATGCCGTGTCTCCGATCTTGCCGTCGGGGAAGAGAACCGTACCTAACATGTGGAGGATGTAGGCCCGGCGATAGTATGTCACGGTCTCGGCGTCACGTTGGGTGGGCACTCCAAATCTTGGCGAAGCCACCTCGGGGACACCCCATCTGCTGCGCCGTTTCTTGCGGCCTCAAGCGCCGCTAGAGGGCCGTCCCAAGAAGTGCTCAACCCGGCTGCTGCCATCCTTGAGACTCCGTGTCTCCACATCCTTTGGGAATCCTCGGATTTTGACTCAAGGATCATGGCAGCGTCCTCGAGAGTGACCGTCATCTCCCCACATGGTAGGTGAAAGTTGTGTGTCTCCAGATGCCACTGATCTATCAATACCGTCAGCGCCGCTGGGTTGAAAGGTGGCGTGCCTCGACGACAAACACGAGCAACGGTAACAAGGTTCGCCCGACTTCAGAGGGGCGTGTACCTCTCGTCAGAGACCATGGTCGAGAGGCCTCATGTGTCATTGGCCTCAAAGCACATTCAAAAACTGCAAAAAAAAAGACAAGCATGAAAAGTATTAGTTCATGTCACTTTATAAAGAGCATGGACTATAGAGCAAAACATGAACAATGCAATGTTTTCATACGAATTGTTGAATATACCTCTCCGTTCTCAATCCTCCGAGCCCGGTGGTGCTCATCGAACCTTGGATCAAGAAGGGGAACCGATCCATCCTGCAACATAAGCAATGCCAAACCATTAGTATAAGTTAAAGCATGTGTATGTGGTGCGTAAGTAACATAAAAAAAAAAAAACAAAAGTAAACCAATGTACCATTACACAAAGCAATTCTAGTAGCTAGCTTGATGGATACTGTTGTCTAAGTAGTTCAGGACATTTTCTCTTATTGTGGCCCGGCTTATGGCAGCAGAGCAGCAGCTCTTTTGGGTGTCCTCTACAAAATGTCTCCCAACCTTACTCGTGGTTGATCTACCTTTCGTGGCTCGGTCCATGTCCATCTGAACCGCTTCCGCCGCCTAGGTCCTCTACTCTTCAGAGTAAACCAAGATCGCCACATACTTGGGGCCATCATAAGTAGGCCATTGACTCTCGTCAAGAAATGGCTCGAACCGAGGATTCCAGTGCTCATTAGGTTCCTCAAAGAGAACTCGCATGGCCATACTGGGGAGGGACCTCGAGGTCAACACGTCTAAGGCGCATGACAGTTGTAATCATGTGGGAGCAAGGCCTATGGTATATGATCGGTTTTCCACACGTACACTTGTTCTCATTGATCACTACTTTATGTTTTCGAGCACCCCGGTCTTCACCACCAATGTTAGTTCCGCCACCCTCTAGAATCTCATATCCATGGTTGATCGGATCGAAACATGAACCCTTACATCATTTAGACTTTTTCTTTGAGAAAGCTAGTTCATGAGATGCTAAAAGTGGCCAAGCTTTGCCTGCTGTCCATAGAGACCTCGCATGCTTCTTCCTCGAAACGAACCAAGAATTCAACTTGTAGAAGGTGAATGAGGCAATAGCTTGATCACAAAGTGGACCACGACAACCTCTTAGAAGGTTGTTGAACATCTACGCCATGTTACTAGTCATGAAGCCCCATCTCCAACCACCCGTGTCATATGCAAGTGACCACTTATCCTTGACGCCATCAACTCGCTCAAGAATATCCCGCCATCAACATTTGTGGCTAACCCGAGAGGCATCTAACTTGTCTTTGAATAATTGAACCTCTCTTGCTTTGCTGCAAACCTCCTCAAATAATTTGAAGTTGTCCTTTGTGTGATCACGCCTTATAAGATTACGAGCAAGGTGTCGGTGCACCACCGGTGATAATATTTGGTCGTAACCGAGGAATCTCTTGTTGTTCTCGACATTGAGAATGCCAAGCATGCCTATCGGATATCACACAAACATCACGTCCCAGACCAATTACCACTTGTCTTACTAGCCTGAGAAACCAACACCAACTATCCGTGTCCTCCTTCCGAACAATCGCAAAGGCCAATGGCACAAGCTGGTCCTCTGCATCTGTCCCAATACAAATAAGCATTGTGCCTTCAAATTTCCCTGTAAGAAAGGTCCCATCAATTGAGACGACGGGCCTGCAATGCTTGAATGCTTCGATGCTCTGCCCGAACGCCCAAAACGCCCTTCCAAATACCTGGCTACCATTCCTTGTTTCACCCTCCTTAGGTAAATACTCGAAGTGCATCCCAGGATTTACAACCCTCATTGCGTTCAACATTACAGGGAGGCGCTCATAAGCTTCTTCCCAATTTCCAAATATTATTTCCAGTGCACGCTGCTTTGCCCTCCATGCTTTCCCATACTTGACATAGTAATTGTACCGTTGGAAGATGATCTCAACCAACGCAGACACCGTAATGGTTGGCATATGCTTCACCACGGGGCATAATTGCCTTGCAATGAACCTAGAATTGAGCTGCAGATGGTTCTCTTCTGCCTCAGCAGTGGCACAAACATGTGGTTGCTTCACTGAGGTAATCTTCCATTTGTCTGCCTTCGTCTTCCTAGCACATACTCTCCAACCACACTGTTGTTCTTCACAAGCAACAGTGTACCTCTTCTCCTTGAATGAATTGATGACCCTAAAAGGTCGGTTATGTACAATGGAGTACTCTTGCAACCATGATTTCAACTCATCCATGGTAGCAAACAATATGCCCTTCCAGTATGATGAGGCAACCGCTAACATCGCACGCAGTTGTATCACTTGGCCCACCATCGCCTCTTGCCCTATGACCATGGCTAAGGTCCTCGAAATCACCAACTAGTGGATCTCTCCAAGGCAAGACCCTAGACAATATCTCTATTTCCCTTAAATTGAGGACGACCAAGCAGGCGATCGTCATCAGAGTCTTCGGCTATCTCCTCTACGAAGGACTCATCATCTCCAGCTATCTCCATGTCAAAACGGTTCGTAGCCCTAGCATCACCAAAGTCTTCTTCACTACTAAGATCATCTTCGTCGCTAAGCTCATCCTCAATAGAAAAGTCTCCGCTAGCGTCGTCCAAACCTTCTTCTGCATCAACAATTACATAATCATCATCCTCTTCATCACTATCATGATTGCCCTCATCATCGGCAACCGGATTCTCTTCCTCATCTCCACCGTAGCCTAGTTGTGTGACAAGTATTTCTTCTTCAGGCAAAGGACCATAACCTATGTGAGCGGGGGAAGATGGCCATGCTTCGAAGTTATCATTTCCTAAGCCGGACTCCTTACTTACTACTAAATCCAAAGATCGCACTTCTGAGGCCAATACAACTGCCTTGTAATCATTCCATTCAGTCTCGCTTGTAATTTTGAGCAACCGCTTGATCCGAGGATCCTTCGATGACCCAACATCTATGACACCTTCAAATTGAACATGCACGTCTCCTTCATTCCAGCCTAACTTAACCTTCACTCGCTCCACTAACTGGGTCAAAGATGGTGTTTCAGAAAAAATCAACAACTCCTCACACATGTCCAGAAATTCCAAACTATCATCTCTTGTCCTAACAATACGGCCTCCATGATGCAACCTCACTAATTTATCCATCTCAGCCATCACACAACAAGTAGTGTAACATATGAATATATTTCAATCCAATAAGTAGAAACTAAAATATATCATTTCATCGTTTTTCAACCCCAACAACATAATCATTTCTAGTCATAACAAATTGAAATGTAATGACCAACAAATAAATAAAATACATAGTAACCCTAATGACCAACAAATAACTAACCCTAATGGCACCTACAATAAACAAATAACCCTAATGACCAAAATAACTAGAAACCAAACTAACCTAACATGTTCATCACATAAAACAGTTAAACAACAATGCACTCAATCATCCTAAGCCATACATTTTGCAAATGCAAACACAAATATACCAAATCACCAAACAACCATGATTCCACATGATTAGGGACAATGTAAGCACATCTACGCGGATAGAATGGAGGAGGGGAGGGACCATTACCTCGAGGAAGCTTCGGGAGCCGAGATCGTGGCACCGGGGGTCGATTTTGGAGGTTAGGGTTTGCTGGCGGCGCGGGGGAGAAGAGAAAGAGAGGGAGGCCGACGGTTTCAGAATGAAGGGAGGAAGAAGAAGGGGCCTCGGCGCGGCCTAAAGGGTCCAGACCTCGGCGTTGAGTCGGGTCACGCCGAGGTCTGGAGGCTCGGCGTTAAGTGACCCAACGCCGAGCTGCTGGGCCACCGTGCTTTGTTGGGACGCCTGGGCCGCGCTCCGGATGGGGCCAGATCTCGGCGCGCAGTCAGACCGCGCCGAGGTTGGGTACTTGGCGTCGGCTGACACGACGCCGACGTCACGGACCCACGCGCCAACGTGTCGACGACGACCCCGGTCGTCCGTGACGTGGCAATACCTCGGCGTCTAGTGACACGACGCCGAGCCTCATATCTCGGCGTCATGTGCTAAGACGCCTAAAAATGGTCTATTTTCAGAAAATGTTTTGACGTTGGTATTTTTCTAAAAATTGTTTTCAAAAGAGACCAAAATACGAAAATTTCACTTTGCCTTTTGCCCTTTGCTACTCCTGCAATCCTGCTCCCTTGCCTTCTCTCTTTTTAGAGGGGTTTTTTTTGGACGAAAGTGAAAGCTGCAGCAGCTCATCTCATTTGTCTCCGTAACTGTTTTGGAAAATGTGTGACAAGAAGACTCTAATCACAGTTTTGCAAAAATTTATGTCAAATTTGTAAAGAGAAGCCGAAAAAAGTTCACAGCTCCACCCCTATTCACTTGATCGTTTACGTGGCTTATAAGCCGGCTAATACTGTTTCATTGTGAGAGAAAAACACTATATCATGACTGATAAGCATGGCTGATACGATCAAACGAACATGGTGTGAAAATGGCTCAGGCTCCTCAAAGCTTTTTCACGCAGAGCCATTTCTTAGATTCAAAGCCGGAGCCGCTACATAATAAGCCTTGCCAAATGAGAACTTAGTTTTGTCCCATTCGATGTAAGGAACTTGGGCAGGCGCTTCGTTTGGACTAACGACTATATTACATTATTATATATATTGTTATATAGGTTGGCCTTCCCACATGCGCGCGCACACACCCAAATTCTCTGAATTCTGGCAACCAAGCAATGCAAAGTCTCGGTACCATCAACGGTACTATGACTACGAAGGAAACAACTCCCGCCATCTCCTTTTGTCTAACTAATTTAGGCACAAGCAGGGTACGATGCATTGACACCAGGGTTCTCAGGCCTTCTGGCAGCCTGTTCGTTTCGGCTGAAAGGATCGTGGATTATTACTGCTGGCTGGTTTGGTGTAAGAGAAAAATACTGTTCTGTCTTATAATCCACGATCGTTTACGACCAAACGAACAGACTGTGGGTCACCATACTACCAAAGCCATCACGATTGAAACAAATCCACGACATGAATATGACACTTCAAAAAAAAATGAAGATGTATAATTGTTCAGCTATCACACAAGTTCTCTGCCTGAAGGGTTCAATCAGAGACATATATATAATAGCAGTAACAAACTTTCACAGACATCGATGACAGGCTATGCAAAAGTATGTAAGAGCAGCACACATTGTTTAACAAAAACAAAACAAGTAACAGACATGTACATATCATCGATAAGCGATGTCAACATGGGTGGGTGTCAATGTTACCACTTACCATCAGGTAAAGGGCAGACACAACATAACAGCGCAACAACTTACTCGAAATAGTCACAAGAATTCCAGGAAGAAAATAACAGGACAGGAAATCAACATCAGCAGTTCATCCGCAGGGACCAAAGTGCGCATCCACACGGATGCCACCATCTCGTCTTCACCAGCCAACAGGACATTTCCCCATGTGTACACAACCCATCCTCCGATTATTCAAGCTGTCAAGAGTAATGTATACCCCCTTCAGAGGGACCAAAGAATCATTTCCTTTCTTTTACCCTAGTAAGCCTGTGAAACCTCATCCACACCGCTGCTACTTATTTTTCTGGAGCAGCAGCTGCATGCACCTTTGGCCTTTTGGCATCAGGAACACGCTTGGCCTTCTGCAGGATCGACTTCTCATACCTCTCCATCCCACGTGCAGACCTCCGCGCATTACACAACATGCAGTACCAGTTACCTCTCGGGACACATTCGAGCGGCGGAGTAGTGCAGTAAATGTGATAAGCATCATCACAGCCATCACACAATACTATTTCTTCATCATCCTTGTTTCTGAAGCAGCGTCTGCACAGGCAAGACGGGCAGTACCAGCATGCTAGATTCTTCTGCTTCTCACTTGCAATCTGGCTTTCTTTCATGCACAGGACATGATAGAACTTGTAAGCACAGTAAGGATGGCCGCATACCAAGAACTTCTTGTTCTCATCTTCACACGTGCCACAATGCTTGCACAAGTTTGCTAGAGCAGTTGTTGAGAGGTCCGGTTCACTGTCTTCATCCATGCTTGACACTGAGCTCTCCTGCGTCTTGATGGCCAATTCAGGTTGGATAACATCTTCAGCGGGTTCTTCTGGCTTCTCCACCACGAGCCACTCGCATACATCGCAGCCTTCATGTGATCTGCCATTGTTGTTATTCTTTGAAGGTCCGTCTAATCCAAAACAGCTGGGACAGTACCATTTTGCTGGGGCCTCTTCATCAATGGCAAGCTTGAGACATGAAACATGGTATGCAGCTTCACATCTATCACAGATAATTCTTCCTTCGCTGTCTGCCTTTCCGCCACAATCCTTGCAAATTCCATCCGATCCAGATGTCCCAGTTTGTTTGGGTATCGTAGAATGGCCAGAATCGCAAGGGGGAGTCAACTCCCTTAGGGCTTTGTGGGCGCCACCACCCAAATTTGTTTCCTAATAAAGAGTGCAGTTATTAATGAATGGGGTTTAACAAATCCTAACAACAAAACAATGGTCAGCAGACATGTTCATAGCACACCACTCACCTCTATCCTGTGTTCAGCCACATCAATTTCTGAAACGCCAGAAGCCTACAAAGAATATTTCTATAAGCAATGACCAACATAAATGGAATGATTTCAACAATACAACGCCCTGAATCAAAATCTATGGCTAACACCATAAATTATGCCAACGAAGCACCAACAGAAAACTCATGTTACCTGCTTTTGATGAGAAGCTTGTGAAATCAGTGAGAGACTGCTTGCCAGACCAGCCATTTGTTGGCCAACATGTTCAATCTTCTTCCATATCTAGATAATAAACAAATATACATACATATTAGAAGAAACAAACAGCATTGATGGTATGTTTTCAACTGCATGTTTATGGTAACTTCTGGGGGTGTTTGGTACATGAATAACAGCAAACAAAAGAATTTACAGATGAGAGAAAAATGGAAAAACAAATATCAGAGGACCTCTTTGGCCATTGAGATATATAGGAGGTACTAACACATAAACCAAATCTAATTGCTTATTCCTTGGCCCCAAAAATATTAAGATAACTTTCCTGATTTTGCCTTCTTTCATTTAAGAACAGCAGTGAACAAGGTAAATAAATGCTTCCTCACAATACAGGGATTGAAACATACTTATTGAGTAGTTGTGTATGGCAACGTGACGCAACCCATGTCTGATTTACGTGCATTCATGACTACCATCACCTTGTGATTCACTTCAAGAGAGAAGTCCAAGGGAGTTGGCAAGGTGAGGTCAAGGGCAGCGGATGACACGGGCGGCGAGGAACAGAGCACAGATTCATGAAGACCAAGACAGCGGATCCCTTCCCACGAGAAACAGCTATTAAATGTCCTTTATTGGAAAAGGAGGCAATAGATCTCTGATTGGCCTCAAGCCAGTAGAGAAATATGGCTATGAGGTTACATATACGCACTTTTGGTTGAGCATACCTATTCCAGCTACAGTGCATTGGAAAATGATTCTGATGTTTGGAATTTGGATGGTTATTAGAAGAATTTGCAAGGGCCAACCCATGCGCTGGAAAAAGGGACCGAAACAGGCAGCGAACACAGGAAGAATCATTCCTAACTATATGACCTTTTGAATCTATGTAGTCAAACAGACAAGCAAAAGGGACAGGTTTCAAATTTTGAGCATTGAAATAACCTACCATAGGCTCTCAAGTAGAACCACAGCTACATCTTTTTCTATATCAGAGAAAACAGCACAGGAAAAAAAAAGGAATGAGGCAAACAAACAAATAGGTACCTGTTTGATATCATGGTCAAGCAGCGCAGGGTTCTGTGCATAATCCCCATTTCTCATCTTGGCATCAATTATTTGCAAACCAATCAGGTCATCAGGCTTATTGACATGGAATGTTGCAGCTAGCAGATCACACAGCATGGCAAACTTCTCGGAGATTAGAATGTCAAAGAGAGCTTTATGGCACATCGCCTTGTTGGCTTCCAAAGATGCAGCTGTTCCATCTTCTAACTGAACCAAGGCACCACTATTCTCTTCAGAATGTACAGCTCCAGCAGGGTCCTCTCTTCCTGCTCCTTGGCCGTCAGCTAAGTTCCCCTGGTAGATCCAGAAAACAAAATAGAAGCTTTTGTTAGGGTGAAGTGAAAAGGTACCATTACGCGAGGTCGGCATGCACAGGTTATGTTGAATCTGAAGGACTGGATGGATTACTAACATGTTCTGTGGGCTGGCAACCATTATATCTGAGCGCATCTCGGATGCAGCTCTGAATCCCTCCGGAGCCCTGGTTCCCAGCAGTGGATTGCAGGACGCCCTCCAGCGTGTCCCTCCAGCTTCTCCAGCACCTGTCCAGGTTTTGGCGCCCACCTTGATGGGAACTGGTGGCGTGCACCACCGCGCTCATCTTATTCTGCACAGGGGAGAAAGCAGGGGAATAAATGACAAATCTCGAGAAGCAAAAGCCATGACTGACCAATAATTCGGCACCCAAGAAGACGTATGCACGCCCAAGAAGACGAGTGCCAGCATTACAGGAAACCCTAGGCTCGAGAGCAAACGCTGCGACATAGAAAGGGAATCTCGCAAGACGGAACCGAAATCTGGCGGCATATGAACGAAATCTACGAGTAACTGAAGGCACCGCGAGGCTGGAGAGACGCTCGCTCTAGTAAAACCCATGTCGTCGTCGTAGCAAAGAACGACGAGTTGGGGGAGGGGGGGAGCTAGGGTTTGGAGGGGAATGCGTACCTTGACGGGGTCGGGGCCCGGCGTGACGGCGCTGTGGCCGGCGTTGGCGCCGGTGCCGCGGCGGCGTCTCTTGTAGGTGAGGACGTTGGATGGGTCCAGGCCTTCCGAAGCGGGGAGCTTGGGAGGGCGGCCTCTGGCGGCGCCGTCGGAGGCCATACGCGGGCAGATAGAAGAGCGTGTCCCGGACCCAAGAAACGACGGCGAGATGGGGAAGGGGAAGCGCGAGGAGGGAAGAGGGTTGGAAGGCGGCGCGAGGAGGTGGAGAGGGCTAGGGTTTGAAGGGAATTTAGAGATCTCGGTCAGGCAAGCCGGGGAAGGAAACGCACGCCGGAGGGGAGGAGCAGGACGAGGGTGGGGTGGGACTGTGGGT